>CANYBF010747173.1:0-19114 GCA_948192965.1 Dalechampia spathulata
ATTCTATTTTAAGCTTTAAATGCATCTTTTATTCACATAAGCACTATTCCACATTAATTTCACATCATAAACATAAATATTGCATTAAAACATTTATTTAAACATGCACAGTAATTCATAAAATGCAGGATGTGACAATTATTGGATTTAAACTGATATAATTATAAATAAATAGATAAACTTGGAGCCATCCTTTCATAAAGAATTTTAGAGTAGACTTTGAACTTTAATTATTTAAGAATATTAGAAAATAAATGAGTTGTTAATAAATAAAATAATGTTTAGAGGATGAAAAAAGAAGATGGAATATTGGAGAGACTTCATGTTGCCAACCATATTCATGAATTCAGGAGAATAATAAATGCAGGAGGAGATGTAATGGGCATCTAATCACTACTATCATCATATTATTTTATATATTATCAACTTAATTAATAATATGCACTCCTTCCTTCTTAAGCAACTTCATCATCCCAAAATTATATATATAATTCATTCATCCATTCTCTTTGTAATAATATCAAAATTAATTTAATTTTATAATCACATAAATACATATACAAATATTTTTAATTTAATCAATATTATATTTTATTCATATTTTCCATTTTAAATTAATTTTTTAAAAAATAAAAACTCCACTTAATTAAACTTATTTTCACGATTAGTCATATATTTTCAATAACGAAAATCAATACATAAGAACATACGGTTTCTTTCTTAACCATGAAAGGATCACACAGCAAAAGCTCAGGAGGAAACCCTTTTCAAGATCTGTACAAATTAAGCTAAAAACAGTGTCGTGCCATGCTCGTAAGAGGGAGGAGTCTTAGTTCCATTCTCTTCTTCTTCATCCATGCTCCATAGCCTGTGATCAACTGAAAACTGTTCCCGTGGTGGAGAAACCATTGAAGGACAAGGAACGTAGCAATTTTCTCCATTGAAACAACCATCGAAAAATGGTTCAATAATACTGTTCTTCTCGATATCCTTCCATATATCATCCATGGAGTAGCAGCAGAAATCTTCTTCACCTTCAAGCTCTTCAACACCACTGCTATTATTTCTTCCTCCTGTATCATAAAAGCTTGCTTCTTCAGGGGATGGATTCATGGCAGTAACATTAGAATCTGATGATGATGACGATGACGACGACGGGGATGTAGATTTCTTTCTCTCTTGAGCTTGCTTTCTCATAAGAGTGCGCCAGTAGTTCTTTATCTCATTATCTGTTCTTCCTGGTAAGTTTCGAGCTATTTTTGACCATCTGCACATGACCATGAAAAACTAAATCAAAATACGTTTGTGAGGAGAATCTGCATGTGAATCCGTGGAAGATTATATATATGATAGTTTGAAAATTTCAGAAACCTGTTTCCCCACTTGGCATGAAGCTGAAGCACAAGTTTCTCTTCTTGGGGTGTCAACTTGCCTCTTTTAAGTCCAGGATGAAGATAATTCACCCATCGAAGCCTGCAACTTTTGCCAGTTCTATGCAAACCTACCCACCAAATCCAAACCAAAAAACCAGCAAACACAAATAATAACATGGTTAAATCTAACAGTACCTTAAATAAAATCACCATTCCAACATAATCATACCTATTTTTTCTTACTATTATGAGCCTCCCGCCACCTTCAAACCTGAAACCGTTGCAATAAAATCCCATCGCCGGTCGCCGAATAACTGCACAAAATTTATCAAAATAATGTCCTCTTGCTCCGTCCATGGCCCCTTTCTTGTTTCAGCTTCTTGTTTGGTCATTTTCCTTCCTTTTTCTTGTGCGTGTGTTCTTGCTCCTTTCTCTCTCTCTTTCTCTGTCTATGCTTGCTGATCTTTGCTGTGCATTAGGGATATGTGTTACTGTTATTTATATCAGCAGACAAGTACCCCATATTGATAATCAGTTTCTTTTTTCAAAAAAATCTCAAAATTACATTTAAAAAGACAAAACTATTAATATAAATTAAATGGTATGGTAGAGGTTGAAGAAGGTGGTTCTTGGTATTTTAGATGTGTGTTGATATATATAATAAAAGGACTGGTTTTGTAATGTAGAAGAAAGAAGTGAGTGGAGGCATGCTGGTTTTGCGATAAGATACCAAATTCTATGTGATGTAAGCCACTACCAGGCAAATAGCAAAAAACCAAATTAGACATCATTCTCTGGGATCTAACTTTTGCACTACCATTATTTTTAATTTTATGTTGCCATAACCACTCATATATATATATTAAGACTTAACTCTTTATAATCATATTTATTTACGGAATGTTATAAATGTTTATATAGGTTGAATGTGGTGATAATGGGCTTGGTAATGGCCATGGATAATATAAAGCTTAAGCATATAAGTAGGAGGAAGGTGAAAAGGAAATAATAAAAGAAAAGAGAAAGAAGAAGACGAGAGTTGTAAAGCAGACAAGTGAGAGCAGAGTCAGACAAAGCACTCTGGTTATCGTTTTTGGTTTCTTTTGTTTTTTTTTTTAAATCTTAAAGGTTTAATTCAATTATAAATTAAAATTACTTTTCCGTCTCTATAATTTATTAATTCGTTTCTCTTGTAATTATTCTTTTTCAAAAGAAAATTATAAATGACGTAAGCATATGATGATATCTGTTGTTATATTATGTGAGATAAAATGTTGAAGAGTTAGTTATATAGGAATTTTTTACTAATTGTTATTATTATAATAAAATATAATTAATATTGTCATAATAATAAATATTAATGTCAAGCTAGCAATCATTGGTTTCTTTCCTGTTCTTGACACCTGTACTTTTCTAGAAAAAAATTAAAATAAAAAAGCCTAACTCTATTAAATAATCATCTATCAACATTTAAATAAAATTATCTTTTGATAATCAAATATTAAATAAAAAATAATATTATTGAATTAATTAATTAATTAATTGTGATTTATTTAAGGTAAGTAAACAGTTTCTGTTGTAAACAAAGTCTCAGTTCCATTAAAATAAAAAATAAAAAAAAAAGCAGAAAACAGTTGAGAGATTCTGAGGGTGGAAAATGGCAACATGGGCATGCATTAACAATAGTAGTAAACAGAAATATAATAACATTTTTTATTTTAATTTTTATTCCATTATAGTCCTACTTGAACCAAATATCTGCAAATTAATATCATATTTTTCCATATCAATAAATATATCAAATATGCTGACGTCGACACGTAGCCATCCCCCTCTTCAATATTACATTTTTATTTCCTTTCTTCGAGAAAAAAAAAACCTTACTTTTAACATATTTATTAAAATTTTATCATATAAATTCATTTTTACAATAAAAATTATTATTATTTTTTAAATAATTTTAAATGATCTGACATTTTTTATAAATATTTTTAAAAATTCGTAATTTTTCCGGTTATCTCCATATTTATTCTAAAGTTATGTAATCCATATAAAATTAATGTGGTCCTTTTTTGGCCACTAAATTTAGTATTTTATTCATTATTTATTATAAAATATTATCTATTAATTATCCGTTTGCTTACGTCATTAATTCCATTACAGCAATGATGATCTTCAATTATGCAAAATTCCCTTTTTTTCTATCTATAAAATTATACGCAAAATATCTATTATAAAAAAAATTATTATTTTATTTATTCTAGAATTATTTAATTATTTAATATTTGAATACCGAATATTGATCCTATTTAAATTAATTTCAGTATACGATTAATAATTTAATATTTTTGATATGATACAATTAATAATGTATAAATATCTTGGTATAACATTTTCTTCACGTTATCTAAATTTCTTGCATTAAATTATATATCAATTAATTAAATATATTAAAAATTATGAATTAATTTCATAAGTTTTATTACTGTGATTTTTATGGTGCATGGATTAATAAATAATTTGTTTAAAGATGATAATGACTTCAAATTATACTATTTTTTTAGATCTTTGAAATTTAATTTATTAAAGTATAGTTTATGACTATGGGTTAAAATAATATATCATAGAGTCAAGTTGTACTTCAATTTTCTAGCATGTTGTGATGCTCTTCCTCAAATTTCATGTGGCCCAAAAACAAGGACATGCCACTTCACCTGAGGGCCTGTGCTTCTTGAATTGATTTTTTTTTAATTTTTAAATAAAAAATTTTAATATTTTCAAACTAAATCAAAATAAATATCTATTAGATTCATTTTTAAAAAAAAAGCCGACCATTGTAATAAATACTATATTATTAATTTAATATATGATGATAATGCAATATGAAATGATTAGGTATGATATGGGAAGTTTATAGAAGATAGTTAATTTGGAAAATCATGGTCGATGATAAGGATAATCATATGATATTAATATGCTAATAAAGTATGCATGGAGAGAGTCAAGTGGACTGATGATGGTCAATTTCTTTGGGATCTGATAAGATCAACGTCCATTTTTCTTTCTTTTCTTAGTCAATAACTGCAATATTATATAGTATGTATCCGTGTGTATATACAATACATTTCTAGATTTGTATTGCTTATTATAAGGAAAATATACCCAAAAAATAAACCACTCTTTTGGGTAAGGCTTTATTGATTCGGGCAATATAAATAATAAATAGTCAACTTCCCAACTAATTAATTGCATGTTGATTACAAATGATAAAAAAAAATTTGAACTTTATTTAATTTTATTTAAAATTTTTAAATTTTATATTCGGTTTAATTTTATTGAACAAAAAAGTAAAATAATAATAAAAAAACAAAGTTTTTATATAATAAAAATAAGTTAATAAAAAAATGAAGGGTGGAAGATGACGTGATGTCATAAGCTTAAAATGGAGAATACTAGAGAAGCGTAAGCTCTTTTCATTGGCTCAATTACTTATGGCCATGCTTCGCCCTTTCCCTAATTAACTAAACATTTTCCCACCACTATATTTTTCATCCCAGTAATTTATTTATCATTTTTATTTTTTTTAAAGCTCAAAAATATTCAAACTACTTTTATATATTCATATTTCCAAAAATATTTTTTAAAAATATATATCTAAAAAATAAAAAAAATTAACATATTAATCGTGAAAATAACTCATTTTTTACTATTTTATTCTTCTTCTAAATTATTTCTTCTCCTTACTACAAATCTCTTCTTATTATTATTTCTTAATTTTATTTTATATTTAGATATATTATTTTTCAATTTCACAATATTTTTTATTTTTTATTATATGGTTTAATTGTATTTTTTTTGTTTAGTTTGTTGTTATGATTTGATTTTTTTATTATGATAAATATGTATAGATAATATATATTATAAAATATATATTGGAAGATAAGTATAATTAACCTATACACAATATAAATATTTAATATAATTTATTACTTTATGTTGTTTATTATACTTAATTAATTATATCTTGTTTATATTATAACATATAAAATTAATGAGTATCTTTTTAATGTTTAACTAATAAAATTATGATAGTTAAATTTTAGGGCTAATTAAGTATTTGTTACTTTTAATAGTTTTTTTTTAAAAAGGTATGTCATTGAATTTTAGTTTTTAAAACTTTATTTATTTTTTATCAAAATATCATGATTTCATAAAATTAAAAAATTATTATTTTCATATAATCATCAAGTTAAAATTATTATAGTTATAGCAAGTCCAAATTAAAGGAGCAAATGAAACTGCCAAGCCATTTTAAAAGTGAATCCGACCCAAGTAAATCTGGGCCTCTTTCTTCCATTACGTAACTATCAATCCGACCCAATATTTGATCCATCCATATACTTTACAATTCAGTTTACCAATTAGTTAATAATAATAATAATAATAATAATAAAGAATCGTTCATATTGATCGACCAGTCAAACGTTTGACCCTTAAACAAATTATTCGTTGGTTTGTTTAATTAATCTCTATATTATGTTGGTCCATTTTCATCTATTTGTTTCATTATTTATTATAAAAAAACAAATATTTCTATTTTCCATATTATTTTTTTAAATTTAGTATTATGTATTATATGCTATTATATAACCATTTCTGTTTTTTAACCTCGAGTTAACCATCGACTTTTACAGTTATTATTGAACAAATAATCGAAAAATATTGATGTTATAAAAAAAAGTATTAGAAATTTTAGAAAAATATAATGATATATTTACAATTTGTTATTATTTATTAAGCTAATTATTTTTTTTATTATTTCATTAGTTTTTCTTAGTTTCTGTTTTAAAAATTCATATTTAAAATGAAATAAAATATTAATAAAATTCATATTGAAGGCATTCATTTTTTATATAGATTATGTGATATCTGAACCAGATGTTCATAATTTATGAAAAATCTATTAATAATGTTAAATAAAAATAATTTTAATTTTATTATTTTTTCTTGTGATAATATTTAAATTTTAAAATTTATGAATGCGACCCTATAATTTTTTAAAATAAAGATAAAAAATTATTGTTGATTAAATTATTCAAACAAATATAAGTTAAGAAAACGACATACTTAAAAGCTTTTATTATTTATTGATGATATTACAGCATTTTTATTATATATACAAATAGAGATATTCAAGAGTCCAAAATAAATCTTACTTAATTGAAAAAATTATAAGACAATGAAAAAAGTTAAATGATTATTGCGTATAGATTTTATTCATATTATTTGAAATTTAAGTTATAATATTATTTTTTTTATTATTTAATTTTTAATTTTATGACAAAATTTTTATTTATATCTTTTAATACTTGTTAAGATGTGTTGTCGGTGTCAAACCCTAATAAACTTTTTTTTGTTTTCTTATTCAAAAAAAAAAAAGAGAGATAAAATAGGAGCAATGGTGTGCATTTCCACGTGTGAGATTAGAAACATATTTTAATTTTGGTTTGGTACTATATATCTTGAATTGATATTTGGACCACCGACCATCATATAGTTTATTTCTGTTTTTATTAATCATTGTGAATCCAAATATGAGACCCAATAATAATATATATGAATTTGAGCCTGTCAGAGTGAATACAAAATATTCAAACTTTATCTCGGTTAAAATAATTCATTTTACAGAGCCTATTAGCTATGATGATTCTTTGTACTTCATGAAATCTTTTTTATTTATTTTTTATATTTATTTTTGTTGGCATTTTAAAAAGCTTTCCATCTCATCTTCCTTCTTTATGAATCTTTCATTTGATTTATTAATATATTTCTCTTGATTTTCACCTCCATAATCCAGAATTATTTTCATTTTTAAAGTTCATTTTTTTACTTTGATTTTTTTTTTTATATAAATAGAAGGTCTCACTTTGAAGTAAAACACACTGCAAAACAAAAACATTTTCTTCTATTTACTTTACTTCCTTCTTCTTTTATTACTTGCTTGCTAGTTTGATTTAGTTGGATCAAGATTTTGTTGTTTTTGCTTCTTACTAAGTAACTAAACAGAAGAACTCAGTTTAATCATGAAAGAATAATTATTTGATAAAATTCTTTATAAGAGCAATTATATTATCACGATTCGAGTTTATTATTTTCATGCTACATTGTTATTTTGAAACTATTATCTTAACAAATTTATCATCTAAAATTTAGATAATATATATGATTATAATGGGTATTAATTTTAATTAAATAATATAATAAATAAATAAATAAATATATATATATATATATATATATATATAATATCCATAATAATAAGTAAAGAAACTTTGTTTTAGCTCATATAACTAAAGTATTAAACTTGGTGTTATAAACAAATTGAAGTCATATTAGTCAATTGTTTATAATTCATTTACTACTTCGTTGCTAAACAATATGAATGTAATATGTTATATAAGGTTATATTTGACATGAATACTAATCAATGTTAATTCCAAAATTAATAGATGTGAAAATACATAATATATCAAATTAATAGAAGAGTATATTCATATCTGTCTAAAAAGATTTTTTAAAAAACTATCTTATACTCTTAAATATTTTGTATCTATCTATTTGTGTCAGTTTTAGATATAAATATATTTTCATTAAAGATTATTCGAGATTTTTTCCTTATAATAGCACATGAATTACATTAACATTCTAATACTTAATATTTGAACATCGATTCGAGATAATTTTTTATATGTTTTCTTATCTTTGAAGAAAAGAATATCATATATCATTGAATCGATAATCATTTTTAAGATTAAATTATCCATATTCATCCTTTAAATCCAACAAGAAATAATACATAAATATTCATTTATTATTTATTAACTATATCCTTTTTAACTTATGTTAAACCTTGGATCATCCATAAATGAGCCTGCAACATAAACACTGTATAATTCAATTAATACAATTGTTAATAATTTTTAAAAAGTTAAAACTGAATTGCGTCATATTTACTAAAATGATTTATATTATGAGGATTCTAAAATAGTCAACTTGACAAAGGCTACGCAATGATCAAACACAGGTGTTTTTTTTAATATTTTAATCGGAATAAGTGTTTTTTTTTTAAACCTGAAAAAGCTTTGTTGACCTGAAACCGACATGTGGTACAGTTTTTGGTTTGGGAAGATGGCAGAGTTATGAGTCAGAATCAGGGGTGGACCAAACGCGATGTGCAAACTGGTCAACCTCACCTCCCACCCATTAATTCCAACGGTTTTAGCCGGTGGCTTAGATGATCCCGGTTCGGTCATTTAAATTATTCCAAACAAATTATAATATTACAGTAAATTGGTTTTTAAATATCTTGAAAATTACCACACCATGTTCAATACAAATATAGCAAAAAGATTAGAAATTTTGATTAAATCAAAGATATTTATAAATAATAATATCAATATTTATAAAACTTCATTAATTTTATAATTCTTTCAAATAATCTGGATATAATATATGATTTCATTAAAAATAACTTAAAATTTCATTAAATTTGTTAAATAACTTGATATTTGAATATCTTAAAAAAATCATATAAAAATTGAATTATAACATTTGAGCTTAATTTTTATCAAAAATGGATTTAAAATAATTTGTAAAATTTACGTATTAAATTATTACATAATTTATAATGAATTTTAAATATGGATTAAAGTCGACATAGGTTTATTAGTTTATTCCCTTGAAATAAACTTTAGTTAAAATAACTCTGCCATATATTATATTAGGTTTAGTTAATATAATATGGTAGTCAGCCTAGTGATTATGCTTCAACAAAAAAAAAACGCCTAAACGATTATATTATAAAAATGTAAAAAATAAAAATTATTATTTTTATAAGAAATTTCCAAAACACTAATTATTTTTACATATATTTTGCAAAAATCTATTATTTTCTAATTGTTCCAATGTAATGTGCCTTTTTTTTATTTAATTAGATATCACGATTAATTAAACGGACCGAAATTTTTATAATTGACACCATTTGATTTAATTAATATTAGTTATCAACTTTTTTAATCGTTCAAAACCTTGGATTTTAGGGCGTATGATTAAAATGTCAAAGCTTATAATAACAAATTGAAAACTTAACTAAAACATATTAACCTTAATTAAAAAAAAAGATTTAAAAGATAAAATCAAAAAAAAAAGTTAGATGAACATAAATTTAAAATATATCCTGAAAAAATAACATTATCTTAATGAATTCAGTAATTAATAATATTTAAAAGTTGACTTTCAGTTGTCTGTGTGAATAGGTGGAAACTCTTTAATATCAGAGGCCCGTGGCAGCGACGTTTCTGACTTTCCTATGTCAACCCAAATGGGGCTATCCATACAACGTTTCCAAAAATATCATATCTTCTTTGAAAATGTACAAAATAATAAATTTTAAAAAATGTTTATAAAGATTACAATTTCATATTTTAATAAGATATAATAAAAATTTATGATTGGATATAATATAATTAAATATATAATATAATAAATTATAATTCATTATAATGTATTATAATTATCAATATAATGGATAAGTTTAAATTTATATTGTATCATTTGAATGAGATGTAATAAAAAATACATTATATTTTAAATATATTTATTAATATATTTATATAATATATTAATAATTACATAAATATTAGCATTATATTAATGTTATGTAATTAAATAAAATAATCACATATGTAATATAATAATTATTATATTATATTGATAATTATTACAAATCTAATATAATAAAAATTATTAAAAATGAAAGAAAAAGTTCAAGAATCGCATTATTTTATCAACAACTTCGAAATTACTAACTACTTTTATAAATATTATATTGTCCTTTTGACAAACTTGAATTTAAGGCCATATAATTCAAATGTCAAAGGTTACAAAAAAAACAAAAGGAGTCAAACAACTACTTGTTTACCTACCTCATTCATGATAATTATCTTTTTTCGAAAAAACAATTCCCTCATTTTGAAATTAAAAAATTAAATTTTACAATGAATTATGCATAAAATATAGTTTTTATATCTCTCACATTTCAATTTTTTAAAAATTATTTTTTGAATAAAATAGTAATAAATATTATTCATATATATATATATATGTATATGGTTTGGCCCTGCCAGAAAGAGCAAAGACATGTATCTACTGATGAATTAAGTGTGATTTATAGCAAAATACGAACAGTAATATCACCATTTAATACTTGATGAATGACAGCAATAGCAGCAGCATAGCATAGGATGGCCAAGAATCTCATTACAATATGAATATTAAATTATTTAACTTTATTATTTATGAAAATATTAATTTAAAACCTACTACTCTTTTTGTTTTAAATAATAGTATTTTGATGCGGTGATTTTATATATTGATTAAATGAGTTTTATTAATTGTAAAAGTATAATCAAACTCAATTCAAATTATTAAAAATTGTTTTTAGGTTAGTTAATTTTGGTTATTAGTTATAAGTAATTTAAAGCTCATAAATCATAAGGTTTATAAGTTTATTTAATTAAATGTTTTTTTTTACAAATAAAATAATTTTATGTAATCTTGAATTCCTTTATAAATCTACAATTTTCATTTTGATAATATTTAAATTTCTATCTAACATTTAATTTTTTAAAATTCTTTTATTTTTTTAATAGAAAATATAATCTATTTAATTTTATCATAAAAATACTATTAAAATATATTGATTTCACATTTAACATCCTCTTTTCTAAGATAAAAAATTATTTTTGTTTTTAAAATATTGAAATTTCAAGTCACGTGATATCGTTGAACTTGAGAAAACATATGCTGTAGTCATCAAACTATTATTATTATTATTATTATTATTATTATTATTATTATTATTATTATTATTTTATATTTAAGTCTTTAACGTTTATTATATTATATTGACCTTATACTATTATTAATTATTATAATTTTTATATTTATATTGCACGTTAGTGGTATTTATTTAACTCATGTTTTATTATAGTTTATTTAATATAAATGGCAAATAATAAATTATTAATAATTAATAATGATAAATGTGATGTAATTCTTGATATAAATATTTATTTATTATATATATATATATATATATATATATATATATCTAATTAATTGTATGCAATATATATTTTATATGTATAGTATGTATGAATATATCTAGAATTGATAATTATCTTTTAATATTTAATTAATAATATTTAATTATTTTAATTTGATATAGCTATTGTAAAACTTATTGCTTGATCTAAATAATTTAGATAAAATTAATATTTATATTGAGATAGAGTTATTTTTTATAAATTTATATATATTTAAGCAATTTAAGTAAAATTAATGTTGTTATTGAAATAGAATTCCTTCCTATTAATTTTTTATATTATATATTTGTATAGGAGGGATAACTTTATAATTTTATTGATGTTATTCCTTTCGTACTATTAATATATGATACATTATATTTTTTTTTCTAAAGAATCATATCTTAATACTCCAAATTATTGATATATTTTATTTTTTCAAATTTAATTTTTAAAAAATCATTAATGTATAACTATATATTAGTACATAAAATTAATACAATATGATTAAAATTTAGAAGTTAAAAAGGTCGCAACAATATTTTTATTTAAATTAAGATAATTGAATCATTCTTAAGCCTTTCTATTATAAGCTGAAAAATATTTATTTTTATTCCAAAACAGAAGAATATTTATTTTAAAAGAGAGCAGCAACCAATAATAATAATAATAATAGCAAGAAAAAAAAATAATAATAGCAAGAAAAAGGAATAATGGGAATTTCTGGCGCAAACCTGCAGCAGCTTTATAAAGAAAGGGTCGTTCTCTGTGTCTTTCCTTTCAGTCAAACTTTGTTGTCGCCATTGTTGTGTAGCTGTTGACCTGTTGTCTCCTGCCGCATCCCCATTTGAATTCTGAATCAACACTCTCTGTATATATTCCATCTCTTCCCTCTCCTTCTCTCTCCGCTCTCCTCTTCTTATCCTTATCTCTTTTGTTCCTTGTTTTCTTGCCTTTCTGCTTCTGTATCTTGACCCCCTGCTGCTGAAAACAAAAAAGAAGAGAAAAATCCAACAATGGCGGTCAGTTCTTCTAGAGGAATAACCAGAAACGCAGAGTTATTTCTGTTTAACAATAATAATACTAATGTTTCCAGAAAGTTCAAAGATACCGACGATGCCACTAGTACTATAACTTCAGCGCCTAGTCCTGATAGAAACAGAGTTTGGATTGAACCTAAATCCAAAAACGGTAACGTTTTAAAGAAAGTCCCTGTTGTTTACTACCTTTCAAGAAATGGTCACCTTGACCATCCTCATTTCATTGAAGTTCCTCTCTCTTCTCCTCATGGTCTCTATCTAAAAGGTATTTATAATTAACATTCCTTCAGTTCTCTTTCCCTCTTTATTCGCTTTTCTTGCATTTTCTCAACATCCAAACAATCGCATTATTTAAAATATATATTTCCTTTTCCAGATGTAATTAACCGCTTAGACGTTGTTCGTGGTAAAGGAATGGCTAGCCTCTACTCATGGTCATCTAAACGGTAATTCCAAAAACAACTTAAACTGAATAAATTTAAAGAAAGAATGTTGTCGATGTATTATTAACTGTTTGATCTGATTACTGCCATTCCACGCTCGCTTATATATTATAATCGTCGTCTTTGTCTCGCCAGGAGCTACAGAAACAGCTTTGTTTGGCACGATTTAACAGAAAACGACTTTATTTATCCATCGCACGGACATGAGTACGTTCTCAAAGGATCAGAGCTTCTGGATCCTTCTTTATGCGCTAACAAATCGGAAACGACGGCGTTTAGCAAACCACCGGAGGGTCCCAAGGCAACGTCCTGCGAAGAGCCGGATTCTCCCGTTGTTACACAGCGGAGAAACCAATCGTGGAGCTCAATTGATCTGAATGAGTACAAGGTTTATAAAACCGAGTCATTCTCTGAATCAACTCGGAAACTCGCAGCTGATGCGGCGACTCAGACCGATGATAAACGGAGGAGGAGAAGGTTAGTGAAGAAAGAGGAGGAAATTGAAGAATTGAGCGAAGAAAAAAGGGAAGAAATTGAGATTTCACCTCCACCGTCGGATTCCAGTCCTGAAACTTTGGAGTCGTTGATGAAAGCTGATGGACGGTTGATATTAGGGAGTGGAAATAGTAACACTAGTAACAACAACAACAGTGACGAGAGTATTAATCAAACGGTGGAGAATTGTGGGAAGATTAAGGCGTCAACGGTTCTGATGCAACTGATATCCTGCGGCTCAATTTCATTTAGGGCATGTGGGGCCACAGCTGTTAAGGAGCAAGGTTTGTCGTTGATTGGTCAATACAAAGGGCGACTGCCACGTGGAGGAAGAAGCAAAGAGGGGATATCGAAGGAATTTGGGCATTTTGAAGGGGTAAGATTGGAAGATAAAGAGTACTTTAGTGGTAGCTTGCTCGAGACGAAGAAAGAGGAGATTCCTGCTTTAAAAAGATCCAATTCTTATAATGTTGATCGGTAAGTGATTTCACTTTATTTTTCTTTTCCTTCATCAATTTGCTATTCTATTTTTATTAAATTTGCATATTTTAATTTAATATAGTATTTAATTATATTATTATTCGAGGATCTTCCATAACAAAATTAAAATTTAAAACTAAACAATTCATATGAATTTAATTTTTATATAATTATAATTTATGAAAATCATTTTTCATGTCCGAGTCAGATAATAATAAAAAGTTTTAGAAAATTAAACAACTCCAATGTCATTTTTTTTTATGAGTAAGAGGCCTCGATTAAACTATAATTCCATGGAATCATTGTTTTGTTTTTGAACTGTCATGAAATCATACTCAAACACGACTTCGTTTGACTTTTGTAGATGAAAAGATCATTGATTTGAAAAGTCACCTAAAAAGCTGGCTTAAAAGTGCATCTTTAGGCTTCCTATTCCTACGTGATTTGATTTGGTTTTTTTTTTCGTTATGCTTTTTGGCTTGATATGCTTGCAAGACTCGTACGGCTTTTAGGTGCTAACCATTTCTAATCACCTCTCTGTGTTAGCTACAGTAATAGTATAGAACGTCAAACTAGGCCATATCATGACATGGGTTTGTCTTTCGTTCTTTTAGCTAGATAAAATTTTATGTAAGGTTTATTTAGAATGTAAACAATGATCATATTAGAGAAGTCTAACAAAATTCGGATCCCTGAATTTTCGATTTTATTTCAATTAATTTTGTTTACTTACTTCTTAAAGAGTCATTTAACTTCCGGTTTAAAAAAAAGTTACAGAATTTTTATCATTAGTTCAAATTTGGTGAATGTACTATAATGGGCTCGTTTGATGAACAGGCATTTGCATTTGTCCGAAAAGGAGGTAGAAGAAGGAGCTCGAACCAAGTGCATACCAAGGAAACCAAAGGCATTCCCAGCCAAAAAAGAGACCAACATTACTGAAAGTAACTGCAATAGCCATCAGGGAAGCAAAAGATTTGACTCTCAGCAAGTGGAAAACGGAGCTAAATGATAAAAGTATGTGTCAAATCTTTAGCATTGTAAATGCACCTTTAGTTTAGTAGTTGGTAAGAGCCGAAAAACTTAGACCACAGTCAAAAACAAAACAAGTCACAGTCAGGGATAGGCTAAATTTGAGGCATCATGAGATGACAATTCCACTGGAACACTTAAGTTGAAAGTTATAATTGAAGTTTCCATGTGAATTTTTTTGGGCAAATCAAATGTATCATGGAAAATTATATGTCATGATATGAATCAGTTTTTATTTAATATCTTTATAATTTTGATTTTAACTATTATCTATAATAACTATCAAAAACTATACTTTAATTAATATAAATAATAACTTCTAACAAAAATTAATATATCATTGTTTATATTAATTTGTCCATGTATCTGTTGGATATTGTAAAATGTTACCTTCGAGTCTGGAGCTTTGAGCTTGAGTCAATGCATACATGTGCCTTAAATTTCGGGTGATTAGGTGATAAATCCTAGTGGTTTCCAAGTCTGTTTAGACACGATCCTTTTGACTTTAAGACATGGGAAATAGTAGAATGTTGTCCTTGGTAATGTGGGTTTACTCTTTTGGCTTTGTTTGTTTCTAAGCAGCCATATGACATATCCGACTTCTTTTGACTAATGAATTTGAGGTGCCGGGAAATGCCCTGTATGGACAAATATACACCCCTCACTTTTATCCAAAAAAATTATTAGAATCAAATTATTTTAATCAGACCTAATTCAGGCCTGATTTCGGCCCACAACTAATCCATGCTTTGGTCTGATCGTTTCTCGTATCTTACTATTAATCTAAAAATCTAATATTTGCATTAAGCAGAAGTTGGTTTTAAAATATTGTAGCCTCTATCAATTTAAATTTCATATCAAAAAAAATTCATCTTTTATTAAAACATTTTCTAAAAAATTACTCTCTTCACAAAGCTATAGCAAATTGACCCACTAAAATTTTTAATAGATAATAACAGTTTTTTTAAATGCATTGTGCATTTTAAATAAATTAAAATATATTTAAAGAGTTATTATATGAAATTGTTCTATCATATATGATCATAAATTTAGTGATAATGAATACTAATTAGATTGTAATTATCTAAATATTGATTAGTGATGGAATCAAAGAAATCTAAATTAAAAGGGACTAATGTTGAGATAATAATTGGAATTTGGATCATGCTAACCTAACTAAATAAAAAGATAGGAACTTGAATGGATTATCAAAAACATGAGAAGATGCACCTTGTGCTTAGCAAGTATCTCAACGGCAGAACAAAACAAAAAATAATGCATTCTTTTTAAATTATACCATAATTTATAAATATTTAAAAATTCAATCAAGATGCATGGAAAAGGATATGCTAGTATGAAGCTGGTAAAACTTTTAGTATCAATGGATCTTTATTGCTGCATCCAATTGTTTATGAAATTTAAAATTAATAAGAATAAAAAGTGATTATTATTAACATTAAAAATAATATAAATTATGCATATAATGTCATATAAAATTATGCAATTAAGAATAGAATAGTTGAAAAGGTTTAATATTTATTATTTATATTAATAAAGTATATTTATTTTTAAAATTAAACATGTTTGATTTAAAGTTATTATTAGATAAGTAATGTTGAAAAAAGAATTTTTTTAAAAAAATTTAAGAATGAGTTATGAAAGGGATTACCAAATGAGGTAAAATTATAAGTATGATGTAAGCTTTGGAGTTTCCATTTGGTTAGTCATGGAAACTTAGGGCCAAATATGTTGGGAAATACAGCAGAGCATATTGAGAATTGGTTGCTCAACAATCCCATTTATAAAGGAAATATACAATAAACTAACATACACAATTGGTTTAATCTCCCAATCATATTCAAACATTACATCTCCTATACTAATCATCATACAATGATAACCATAATTTTTACATATATTTTCCTCTTAATATAATATCCTTTTAAGTAATTTTTTCATATTTTTCCTTCAAATATAAGCATATAATATAGTATTTCATGCATTATTCATATTCTCATGCATCATATTCATATATTATATACTTAGCATAATTTCATACATATTTTGCATAATTTTCATGATATTTCATATAGTCTAAGAATTAGCTCAATTTAAATAAATTTGCATGTATTTTAGTAAGTTTCTAAGATACTATTTTACATTTGAATCATAATTTTAGGTGTTAGAAGTTTAGTTTTCTCATTCATGCTTAGAAAATTAGGTTTTTATGACCTAGCGAGTCATCCATGAGTCCTGTATGACTCGACCATTTGATTTCTTATGCATTTTCATTCTATACGAGCCATACACGAGTCGTGGATGGCATCCACGACTCGTGTACCATTCGGCCATCTTTAATTCTTCATCTTTTTGATCGTTTCAAAAGCCACACAACTCGTGTAGCATTTACACGACTCGTGTGATGCATTTAGGTCATATTTCCTTTCTTTTTCTAGCCCTATGATCATAATAATTGAAGGGTTAGGATGCATTTAGACTTTAGATAGTGGTGGGAGTCTTTTAGTTATTGAGATTCATGAGAATTCATTCAGTCATTGATACACAGAGACACAGATATGACATTATTTGAGTCTAGGTTATGGTTTTTAGGTTTGGGGGGAGAGAGAGAGAAAATGAGATTCAATTGGTGTGATTGCTATTCTTCTCTTCTATTTTCTGTTCTTATTTATAGCCTTTCATCAAGACGTTGAGGAAGCAGCTGAGGAGGAATGGAGATGAGTAGAAGACAGAGTAGTAGGAGCATCAAAATTATTCTTGATTCTCTTTATCTCTATCCCCTTTTATTTTAGTTTTTGAACATTTATTTTAGTTGTATTTTCTTTATTCTTCATGTTATTTTTATTTATTTATTTTCTGATTATGATTTGACAGTAGTTGTAAGGATTGGATGATGTTTTGAATAGATTTAATTCCGTTCTATTTATGAATTCATTTACTTCTTTATGTTTTTGAGTTGTGATTCATGCTTATGATGTTTGATTGTTAGAACAGACCCTTTTAACATGAAAACATTGAATTAGTTTTGTTAATCACTTTAAAAGAAGGTTTAACCGAATCGAATGAATTTAAGAACACTGAATGATAACTACCTAGACATAGGAGTTAGTTAATTTGGAGGCATAAGGTGTAGTAAATGAACTTAATCGCAGAAGTTAATCTTAGCAGTCACGAAAGTAGGGTATGAACTTAACTTTAGTAGGTAAAGATTCTTTTAGAAAAAAAAACTTTGTATCTAAACACTGCTTTGAAGTTGGTAATTAGATTAATAATGGAAGATTTAATCTTTGTTTATCATTATTCAACTCTATGTTTAATTATATATTATATATATATTGGTAGTTGGTTTATACTTTTAGTTAATTAAATAAACTATAATATTTTGATTGCCTAGATAATCAATAAAATTAATAGCTAGTATTTAGCTGCTATTGGTCTCAATGAACGATACCCTTATACTGCAGTTGCGATCCGTATTCTTATAGTGGTGTAATTACAATTTAAGGATTATAAATTTAAAATTTGTTGAAATATTATGCATGTAAAAATAACACTATTTATACACCAACATGCAACTATTTACAATTTAATATTATATTGATCTATGTTTAACATTTAAATTTTTTTAAAGTTAATTTGAATGATAATAAATAAAAATAAATTAAAGGAATAGTCGAATCAAAAAGGCCCCTCTACCTCCCTCCCTGCAGCCCCTGAATTGCCACAAATACTACCCAACTACATTAACGGCTTTGCAACGGATTACAAATGAGTTTTATACGGAAATAACAAATATATTTAATAAAATATTTTATTTGATTGAGAGTAAAATATGACTATTTCATAAAATATTATATACTTTAAATATTTCATGTTTATAAAATTTGAAATATCAGTTTTAAAAAAATATTTTATTTTTAATATTTATAAAATTTAATATATTTAATATATTTATTTTTATTAAATTTATAAATATTTTAAATTAAATAATGTATTTTCAAATATTTATGTTTATCAAATATTTATAATTTAAAATATCTACATTTAATAAGATATATACATTTGAAAGAATCAAATGAGCTCAAAAA
>CANYBF010747300.1:0-12059 GCA_948192965.1 Dalechampia spathulata
CAAGGATATTAATAAATTTAAATGGTTATAGGATTATGATAAAATAAGTTAATTGATGTTATTAAAAGATTATTAAAGTGTTGTTTCAATGATATGATGATTAATTTAGAAAATAAATTGAAACAGTTAATGCAATTATAAATAGTGACATGATTTATTATATAATGATGTGATTTAATGAGTAAATAATAGTGATATGTAATTCATTAGTACAATGATATATAATTATAAGAATGATTAATGATGCAATAAAACAAATATATTAATTAAAGATGAACATTGTATTATGATTAGGTAAACCAATGGAAAATCCTCACAAATCAACTAAGGATATTAACAAAGGAAAGGATATTTCAGGTTTGTGCTAGTTGATTTGAATGCCCTAGATCATTAAATGATCAAAGAGGTGATGATACAATAATGCAATGGCATTATAAAATCAAGTATGATATATTACCATAAATTAATCATGACATGAACATAATGCATTAAACATAAAACATGACATAGCATGACATGGTGAAATAAGGAAGAAAAGAAGTGAATTGATATAAGAAAAATGTTGAATGATTTAAACTAGGTAAAATGATATAAATTCCTACGGGAATTAAAAAAATAGAGATGATTAAGATATGAAAAGAGATATGAAATGAAAGAAGAAAATAATGAGCTCAAATGATTTAACCACAGTTATGATGATAATGAAAGACCCAGTAAATGCGCATAAAATAGAAATGGTTGAATCGTTAAAAAATGAATACGAGGGAAAATGCATAACATAAATACATATACATGGTTCATAAATAGATGATGATGATATATTAAAAGGTATGAAGTTATATAATTATAAGCATACCATGATATTGATTACAAACAAGACATATATCATATCATTCATGTGCATTGATAAATTATTATGACAAATGAAATAATGATGATGATATGAAACATGATGAAAATGACACATATAAATGGCATATAATAAATAATAAGATGGAATCATGTTTGTTATATTCAATATTATTTTAGAATTTATTGATATAATGATTATTGTAATATTTCAATATTTATTATACTAGCACCACTGAGTTTTATACTCAGCATTTGTCAATTGATACACACAGGACCAAGTAAAGCCGTAGAACAAGAACATCAGTGAAGCAGCTGGACATATCAATAGAATATTGGTAAATGGGTTGAGTTTTTTTAGGCTTCTATGTATATAAATTATCATGCAACTACATAAACAAAATACTCTGGCAGTAAATAAATTAAGTTTGACAAACCTAGAAATATGTAAACTAGTAATGTGTGTATGTTATAACTCTAATGAGGTGATGACTTATTATATTAAAACCTAGGAATAATAAATGTATTGGATTAATATGAATTTGCATGCAAGTTATATGTATAAAAAAAATTTTATGAAATATATGGAATCCTTTGTAGGATAATTATTGACTTCCTCGATTAGGAAGTTAATAATCATTTTACAGAAGCATGTTACACAGCCAAAAGATGTGATAGTCATCTACTAGTGGTGCTAGGATCCCTAGCTTCTCTTAAAGTCAGATCTATAAAAAAAAAGAGAAAAAAAAAATAAAATAAAAACAAAGCTCACTGAGTTGAAAACCTTGCAAAAGGCTGCTTAGGAAAAAATTAGAGTGACCCATTGCGCTAGAAACCTAAGGGGGTAGTTCCAAAAAAAGTTAGGGTCTAAAGTAAAATTAGTAGGCCAACGAGCCAAAAACCTCATAAAAGGTGACTCATACAAAAATTAGGGTAAAAATACAGCTTTTTAAGATGAAAACTTACAAAGGCTGCTTAGAATTCATGCCTGCAGTACAAGCAGACTACCATTGAGGCATCTAAAATATCCTCACCTCACTCTATCTAGCCTAAGGATCATCTCTGCCATGATCATTCGAAAAGGGATTCAACCCCACTCCATCTAGTCTATCATTGGAAAAATCATCAAATCCCTATGGTCGAACAAGTTAACAAATAAAAACTATACCAACAGTTTGAATCTTGTTACCCTCAGCTATGAAGGGGTAGTCACCAGCTTATGGATGCATGGTCAGAAGATAGTAGTAAGATCTACAGAGCCCTCTATAGTCAATAGTGACCTTACTGTTGTAGGGCTAATATTAAATGCCCTAATCAAATATAGGATCACATCTCCAGTAGGCATCAACACTGTTAGCATTACCATCATACTACATATGACTCTAAGGATAGCATCAAACTCCTCATACATTGGATATAGCTCCATGTGTCCAAACTAGAAGATATAGGCCACTGGATCCCAGAACTGCATAGTAACATGTAAAAAAGTAGTGTTAATGGAAACTTGTTAGAATTTCTTCAGATACTGGAGTCCAAACTCACTCGGCCAACTCCACTCAATATCGCCCCATTGACAAGAAAGGGTACAAAAAGGAGAAAGTGATTGTTGAGTCATGATCTATTCCTTCACAAAAAAAATTAATGAATTATGATTTGGTAAAGAAGCATAATGTATATTATTCTTGGAGAAGAATAATAACAGCAAGCATTTTAGGTTTCACTATTAAATCCAAAAGTACAAAGTTTGAGCAGTTGATAATCTACAATGTTTATACACCATAGCCTATGTGTTCAAGGCCTTCATGTTAGGCTACACTACTTTATCATATGCTCTAATACAAAAACTTCAAAGTTTCAACACCATGCATATGAAATTTGATGTCACATCTGCCCTAGGTATCATCATCTCTTATCTACTCCCCATATAGACTAGGACTATCGGGGACCTCAATGTTATACCACTCCAGGCATGCAATCAGTTGGGCAATCTCTTTGCACATCTACTTAGTCATTTGAGCATAGCAATCTCTCTCCTTTTACTTTGAACATCAACTTGTCTACATTAACATAAGCATATAAACATATAAGTCATGCATCCATGTATAAACATCATGAATATAATTATAATAGGTGCTTACCTAGACGTCGTGCATCTCAAAGCTGTGGTAGTGATGCAGCCCCATTAATAGTCTTGAAGCATCAACCATGGCATCTCGAGGCACCTATATAGGTTGAACATATGTTAGATCAACAGAATTAGTAGCATGCTAATGCACTTCATATACTTACATGAGTGGTGTTTGGTGGCTTAAACTTAATCTCATTCCTCATTGGCACTAGGAATGATATCTCAAATAGGCGGCCAAGCTCATCATAAGTATAGATTAGTGGGTTTTGAGGCCATATTAGCTGACCCTCATTGAAGCTCTATGGATGCTTATATCCGAGAGGCACATCTGGAGTGCTAGGCTATAGTCTTGGTGGTATCACTCCAAATATCAAAGCCTGCTTAGGTATAATCCATCCCTGTTCAATTTAGTTTTATGCCAATAAAAATGCTTTCTTATTTAATCTCAGATAATATTCATGCTTATGAATGACCAAAGTGCTTAATCCTTAGTGGAAATGTCAAAAACTGCTCATTTTAGTCAAATCACTATATACATAACACAAAACAAATTTTGCTAACAACTGTCTGCCTCTAGAGTGCTCTACTAATATGTATCAGGTATCCAGGAAGATACACTCATGGAATCAGGCTTCTCATAAAACTTTCAAAATTTTATAGATCATTTTCCCTGACGAGTCCAATTTTCACAACCTGTAATGTTTGAAAAATCTAAAAAATCAATCAGAATGCAACAAACTAATATTCAAAAATTTAAGTATTTTCTCTATACCATTTGAATTCCAATTTCACTGATAAATTACTTTTCTATATCTAGTATAGATAGAAAATTAATCTAATAGATGATCAGTTTCAGTCAAGCCTTTGACTACTGGTCAAGCCATTAGCCATATAGTGTTGTATTCCAGTAGTAGGTCCCAAATATAATCTTTAAAGATATTAGACACCTATTTGATGGTGTGAACATTAGATCCGATAGTTGATCACCTTAAAACTAGTAGTTGTTCACCTTCATCCAGCAGATGATCATTCAAGTTTTGTAGTTGACCACTAGATCCAGTAGCGATAATGGGACTAAGCATTTGACTCTTAAACCCTAGCAGAAGGTATATGAACTTGAATTTTATGTGATTTTTTAGCCTTATAGCAAAGCCATTATTCTAGCAGTTGGCCTGATCAACATTGATCATCTTTCTCGATCATTGGTCTCCCAATGGTAGAATTGGGTTGCAAGCCTCAGTATTAGCACTCTTTGATTAGTATTGATCATCTAGTCTAAGCACCGGACTCTCAGTGGTAGAATTAGGTTACAAGCCTTAGCATGAGCACTTTCTTATCAGTATTGATAATCTCGCCCGAGCATCGAGCTCCTAGTGGTAGTATTAGATACTTTTTTCTCCTTGATAGAGTTGCAAGCCTTAGCATAAGCATCATCTGATCAATCATCAATCATCTTGCTTGAGCTCAAGCTCCTAGCAAGTTTTCCTTCATGGAGTCACAAGTTTTAGCCCACGTACTAAGCTCTTAATGCCAGAATTAGGATATCAATCTTGACATCCTCAATGGATCATATTTTCTTCCCCAGTAAAGTTACAAGCCTTGGCATGAGCCTTGATGAAGTCTGCCCTAGTAGATCATTTGCAGATCCATAGCAGATCCTAATTTGCCCCTTGGAGCTATAATCCTTACCATGAGCATTGGACTTCTAAATGAGCATTGATAAGGTATTCTTCTTACTTTTGGTGAAAAGTCATATTGAGATTAGATCTCATTTTGATGACTTTTGCCTATGTTATCTCAAAATAATCTTAATGAGTGTTCTGGATACATGCCTCCGATGTCGACCCTGATCTGCATACATGCCTTTGAGCCTCCCCTGAGTGTTCTAGATATACAAAGCATGTTACATTTTGTTTATGGAGGGTGAAGCATATAGCATGTATTTCATGATATGCACAACACATAGTGTTACATGCTACGCATGTTATGAAAATATATGCATGGCGGGCGGCCTTTTCCCAAGCAAATCTAATATGTTCCATATGTCATGATGCCTTAGGGTCCCAAATCATGCTTGTTTGAACTATGATATACATCCTAATGTACCTACGTTAGACAACATACAAAGGTCAAAATTAGATCATGCTAGGCATCTACTGCTACATGTTACGCATATAGCCTTTTTCTAGGATATATGTTGTCATATAGCACTATGTGTTACGCACATAGCTTATAATCTTCTAAAATCCTACATTGCTAATGTGATTTTCTTAATTCCATGGCCCTTACCTATAAATATATGCCTTGTATTTATGCAAAAAAGGACCAAAATTTACAAAACTTACCTAAACTCTACCAAATTTAATCCTCACTTAATTAAGCACTTAATTAAACAATTAATCTTAGATTAAAAATGAATTAACCTTACTTAAATCTCTAATCATATTTGGAATCAAGATTATAAAAGCACAATATGCTTTGGTGAGTTGAATGCATATTCTCTTCTCCTCTTTCTCTTGATTTGATTATGGGTTTATGGTTTTTAGCTTTATTTTGATGATTGGCTTCAATTATATGTGATATAATGGATCTCAACACTTATTCATGCTTTAAATGATCTGCTATGATTCTTAAATCTGCTGAGATTTGAGTTTTGATTCACTTTTTTGCTTAAAAATATGTTTTTCTTTCAAACTACCTTGCATCATGCTGCTTACAACATGTTATGTGCGCCACACATAGCCTATATGTGGCACACATAACTTCTTAATTCCCCAAAAAATGCTAATTTTCATTCATTTTTCACCTAATTTTTGATTCTCATTGAAGTTCTCATTAACATTAAAGGCTTTACAATAGCTCTAATAACTTGAGTTCATCATATATTGATCACATCTCATTAGTTTTGGCTTTTAAACCATATTTCTCAAGTTAAATGCTTATTTAATTTGTTTAATTGATGTTTAATATGATGATTGACTTTAATTGGTTGAGTTTGCTATCTCCAATTGGCATTTGAACAATGGTAATGACTCCTAGTTAATTGTGGTATGATCAATTGTTAATGATTTTACCATTAAATCATTTCATTCTCAATTAATATTATTTTAACTGTGTTTAATATTGTCACTTGACATTATTAGCTTGATCGGATGTTGATTTGTTTCTAAGTGATGCTTCATGTGATCTTAGAATCTTCTGATTATGCTATTGATCAATTTTGCTTAAAATTGATTATTTTTACATGAATTTCCATGATCTGACTCGTGTTTATTCACTTTTTTATGATTGTTACCATTACATTGATCAAATTTTAGCTCTTGATTCATGCTTTCACGTGGTACTGAATTAGTTAATCTAGTCCTAAATTTTATTTGTTACTAACGATTTTGCTCATGTTTTTATATTTTTACTGGTGCATTTTTTGTTTGTGTTGCCTGAGGTTGACTTTTTGTTGAGTGGATGAGATGTTGTTTAATGTCTCCATTTTGTATTGATGAAGATTCTTTGTAATAAAATAAGCATTATTCCCCTATTTTTGTATGATTTAGAATTAAATCCCTCGTATTTCCCTTAACTCTTCTTCGATCCCCTTCTCCATGCCATTATTATTTTGCATTCATGCTAGTATGCTCGTTTTATCATTATTATATGATGTATGTTATACCATGTCACGCTTATGCCATGTCATCTCACATGTCATGCTTATGCCATATCATCTCACATGTCATGCTTATGTCATGTCATCTCACATATCATGCCTATGCCATGTCATGTCATGCATATGCCATGTTAGCTTATATGTCATGCTTATGTCATGTAATCTCATATGTCATGCTTATTGCTGACCCTGACTTTTCACGCTCGTGCTATTGCGGGTTTATGCCGATTCGGTTTGGTTTTAGTACCCGATATCGGCCCCGATTATGCACATAGGCCTCTATGGCTTTCCCCTGAGTATTCTGGCGCACAGAATACATCAGAACTGGTGGGGGCCACCACAGCGCCTGGCGGGTCTCGCCACCCTCATTTCTCTATTCTGGATGCTCTATACTTATAGAATATACCTTATTATTGCCTATGCGAAGCAAAACACATGAAATGCAAAATGTTGCATTTTGGGCCCCAGGCACTATTCATTATGAATAGTGCATATGTGGGGCCCGCCACCCGTATCAGTCTATTCTGTGCATTCTGTACTTACAGAATACATTTCTCACTGCCTTACGCAAGGCACATCCTGTGGCATCATAAATGTCACATTCTGGGCCCAACGTACTGTGGGCCTACCAAGCATTAGTGGGACCCGCTTCCCCTATTAGCTTATGCTGTGTATTCTGTACTTACAAAATACATTTCAGTGCTGACTTACGCAAGGCACATCCCGTGGCATGCTATTTACCACATTTCGGGCCCATCGTACTATGGGGCCCACCAGGCATTACTGGGGTTGACTTTCTGAGTATTCTGTATGAGCAGAACACATCCCACCAAAGGCACCGTAAATTCCACTATTCGAGCCCACTACGCTGCGGGGCCCACCAAAGGCACTAGTGGGGCCCGCTACCCCTATTAGCCTATTCTGTGTGTTTTGTGCGTACAGAACATATTTCACACCTGCCTACACATGGTAGAATACTCAAAATGCAAAATATTGCATTTTGAGCTTAGGGCACTATTCATCATGAATAGTGCATAGGTGGGGCCCACGACTTCTGATAGTCTATTCTGAGTGCTCTATACTCACAGAACACTCTCCACTTGTTGCCTATGCTAGGCAAAGTGTTTGGCATGCCAAATGCCATTTTTAGGGCCCGCTACGCTGTGGGGCCCACCGAGGGCATTATTGGGGCCCGCTACCCATTTTGCCTATTTTGAGTGTTCTATACGCACAGAACACATATCCACTAATGCCTATGCAAGGCACGAACTATGGCATCCCGAATGCCACATTTTGGCCCTAAAGGCCTGTTGGGCCCAAAACGGGCCCATTAAGCCAAAACTCGATGTTCGGGGCCGAATTTGAGAAACTTATAACTGCAAAGTTTCTCAGAATGTCGAATAATGCTTGTTTGACATATGGCTCACATCCTGTTCGGCCCGTACCGAGCGGAGCGCATAGCTACATGCGGTGCGCATAGCACTATGCGCACCACATGTTGCATAGTAAAGACGTTTGGTCGGGAGCCTTCTCGGGACCAAATTTTGAAAAACTTTGTTCTACAAAGTTGTTCGTCACATTAAATAATGCTTATAGGCTCGGGGTGCATGTCCTAAAGCAACCACAGTGGGCCCTACGCGACAGGTTCCAAACTATATGCTACGCATATAGGCTTATGTTTGCAGCATATAGGCTATGTGTTGCGCACATAGTTTTAATTTTTTTCAAATCTGGGCCAAAATTACAAAATTGCCATGCCCAAAAATTGCTCTATAAATATAGAGCTCGGGGTCTGAATTAAGGACCCCAAAAATTGCCAAAAGGCAAGCCAAACCTTTGCCAAAATC
Organism: Dalechampia spathulata; assembly: GCA_948192965.1. NCBI lineage: Eukaryota > Viridiplantae > Streptophyta > Magnoliopsida > Malpighiales > Euphorbiaceae > Dalechampia > Dalechampia spathulata. The sequence continues at coordinate 8,486 of CANYBF010747300.1, forward strand.
ATTTCAAAATTAATTAAACACTTAATTAATTAAATTCTTAGGATTTAGGGACTAACTGGCTCTAGTTAGACTCCCTAAACACGTAAGGAAGCAAGATCAAGGAAGAAAAGCTGTTGTCTCGAGGTAATTTTTGCATTTTTCCTCGTTTCTTCTCGTTTTTGCTTAATTTTCCAAACTATATGCTACATATATAGATCTATGTGCGCCACATGTAGCACATGTGTGGCACACATAGATCTATATACTGCACATATAGCCTCCAATTTTCAAAGAAAACCCCGATTTTCACTCGTTTTTCATCAATTTTTTATCCGATCTGGCCAATCCAAGGCCATTCAAGGCTTTTCCATGCCTTGGGTGCCTTGGATCTGCCCTAAATCTTGCTGGATTTAAAATAATTTTAGCTTTAAAATTATTTTTCACAAGTTGGATGCAAATCCTCGAAGCAAAACTCGATTTTGGGTCCAATCTACCTAGATCGGGGCTGGATCTAGGGTTTCTGCTTGAAAATTTTTTATTTTCTTTCAGTTTTCTTAATTATGTGAGCCACACATGCCTTTATGTGCGCCACACATAGCCTATGTGTGGCACACATAGATCTATGTGCAGCGCACATAGATCCCAGTTTTCATAGAAAAACCCTGTTTTTGCCCGAACCGCTTTAAATCTGATAAAATCCAGCAACTCCAGTAGCTTTTCCATGCAATTGGGGTTCTGGATTTGTCAAATATTGCCCAGATCTACTTGATTTTAGCTTTAAAATCATTTATTTCAATTAATTGCTTAATTAATATTTGGTTTGCTAAACCGGAGGCCGATTCGTGCTTAAAGTGAGGTACTGTCTTCACAAAACTTATGTATTTTGGTCTGTAGATTATTTTTGTACTGACAGATTCAATTTTCTTGCAGATTTACAAGGTATGTGTGCCACATGTCATGCTATGTGCGCCATACATAGCCTATGTGTGGCGCACATAATTCACATTTTTCCAGAAAAATAGTATTTCGGGCCATATTTTCACCGTATTTTGACGTATCCTGTGGTATTTGAGTCTTACAGTGACTCAAGTATTCTGGATTTGTCATAAAAAAATACATTTAATTAATTTTGGCCTCAAATTAATTTTTACGATAAAATACAATTTTTACTCGTATAAATGCAGTTTTTGAAAGGATTGGATTTTATTTGGTCGAGTGGCTTTCACCAATAATTTTGATGTGATGTTAGCCCTCCCATTTAATTTTCCATGATCAAACAAAAATAATTTTGCTTAAAATTATTTTTATTAAAATGAATTTTCACGATACGTATCGTGTTTATTCTTACAATTATTGCCTAATAATTGTTGGATTTTGACTCTTGGTTCATGCTTTTAAATGGCATTGGACTAGTCAAATAAATCCAAAATTCATTTGTTACTAATGAATTTTATTTATTTATTTTGCATATTTGTCCATCCACATTTTTTGATCATGCAAAACCGAGAGGAATAGTGCCTGGGAACGAGGGGACATTACTTAACGTCCCAAGATATGTATGCGAGGACATTTATGTAATAGGGTAGAATCATTTAATTTAGTCTATAATAATTCCCCCTATCCTCGTGTGTATCCCTTAATTTCCTCGATCCCTTTCCACCGGCCGTTATTATTTTTCGCTCATAGATGATTTATATTTGCCTAAATATATCTATCATCATGTCACATGCCATGTCACATGACACAAGCATATACTACTATACATGCCATGCATATACCGTATGCCATAACAAACTATACTTCGTATGCATGTATGTATAAATACACAAATATGCTAATACGCCAATACGCAATCCAATACGTGCAATCAATCAATACGCCTAGCCATGCACATATATGCCATGCCATGTCATATACTATACCATATCATATGCCATAACGCATGACATACCGTATGCCATACACATATTATGTTGAATACACATTCACATATGCACCACTATACCATGTCATGCATATGCCATGCCATACATCATTTAACATGCCATGCATATGGTATGCTACACACTATGCCATGTCATGCATATGCCATAATATACATCATTTTTACATGCCATACATATGGTATGCCATACATATGCCATGACATGCACATCCCATATCACACCACACAAGCACATTCTACTATGCATGTCATGCATATACCTTACATCATTTCACATGCCATACATATGTCATATGATATGTCATACAACTCACATGCCATGTATATGGTACATCATCCATGCCACATGTCATACATATTATCTTACATGCCATGCATTTAGTATGTCATCCATGTAACACGTCATGCATATGCCATATCATACATTATTCTCTTATCATGCATATGATATATCATTCATTTCACATGTCATGTATATGATATGTCACGCATTATCTCACATGTCATGCATATGCCATGTCATGCATTCATACAACCATACACACGCTTTGTATACGCCAAATGCTAAAATAACCCCTAAACGTTAACGCAAAACGTAAAACACCATTTACCATGATTATGTGCTTACATATCATGTTAAGATTGTCATATCATGCATATGATATGTCATACACGCTCACATGACATGCATATGCCATGCTACTTTATCGCTATTTTGCATGCCATGCATATGCTATGCCATCCAAATGTCATATAGCTTTATATGTCATTTTACGTGCAACCTTGCAATGCCAAATCACATGACGCGCTGTGTGCTTACATTTACGCTTGCATGCTTGCCTGCCTAGGACAATTAATCTCGACTATAATGGTAAAATTGATTTTGGAAACTCATAGAATATATCTCCACCACCCGAACCCAATCTTTAAAGGCTTTAACTAGCACTCATGCTATGGGTCGGTTGGACCAATCCGGAACCATCCGGTAGTAACTCCCTTACGACTCTTTCGAGTCTATATCATTCACTAAAGCAGCTCTTAGGAAGTCCGTGCTTTCGCTCCAAGTACGGTCCTCGGTCCGTGAGCATCACGACCCTCACTCTGGGCCCCGGCAGAAACCGGCGCTCACACTTATGCCATGTCATCTCACATGTCATGCTTATGCCATGTCATCTCACATGTCATGCTTATGCCATATCATCTCATATGTCATGCCTATACCATGTTATCTCACATGTCATGTGTCACGTCTTTTATCCACGTAGACATGCTCCCATAGAATGTCTATTAACTTTCTCTTCTAGAAAGTCAACAAACATCCTACAAGGGATTTGCGTATTTTTTTTTTTACAATTTATAAATATGCATACGATCCAACATCCAATAAATTTCAGTCCCTGGATTATCATAATATCACAATTACCTTATCATCATATCAGAGTTATCACTTACATACATATTGTCGTACCCTAAATTTGAGCCTCTCAGATTGATTGGGATGAGCCAGACTATTTCTTCATTACTTTGCCTTTGTGGGCATTCCCGGTTCATTCAGGTGCAGTTCAGGGTTTGTTTAGGTTGCTTAGGGTATGTTTTGGGCATCATACCCGTTCGGGTAAGTGCTTTACCCGTTTGGTTTTGAGTCATACC
>CANYBF010747313.1:0-15046 GCA_948192965.1 Dalechampia spathulata
TTCCTTTGTATGCCCTATGCCATGGAAAATACTCTAAATGAACTTGAACCTTAAGTGTGTGCTAGGAGCTTTCATTAAATTTAAACAAATGAGCATATTAAGATGGAATACAAATAGATTTGAAAATCCCGAACCCATACTTTGAAGAAACTAAGGTCATTTTCAACTCTGGAAAACCTAAGTTTTATTTCCTAGTTTTCAAATTAATTCAATTGGATTAATAGAAACAAACTAGGTGGCGACTCCACATCCACACTCTGCTTTCTCAAAAGTTAAAAACCAGTAAAAGCGGAAACGGACAAAGCTCACAATATGCCGTGTTACTTTTATCGCTATATCACATAACATGCATATCCCATGTATATGTCATTTTACGTGCAACCTTGCAACGCCAATTCACATGACGCGCTGTGTGCTTACAATTACACTTGCATGCTTAGGACAATTAATTCCAACTAAAATGGTAAAATCGATTTTGGAAACTCATAGAATAGATCTCCACCACCCGAACCCAATCTCTGAAGGGTTTAACTAGCACTCATGTTATGGGTCAGTTGGACAAATCCAGAACCATCCGGTGGTGACTCCTTGTGACTCTTTCGAGTCCGTATCATTCCCTAAAGGAACCCCTTAGGAAGACTGTGCTTTTTCTCTAAGTGCGGTCCCTGGTCCGTGACTTTCGCAAGCTTCGCTCTAGGCCCTGGCAGAAACCGGTGCTCACAACAGATCATTATTCATTATATCTTTAAGCATTCTATCAACTATCTGCACCACATATTTATTGGTCATCGGTGATTCATCTTATATGATCATACTGGCTTTGCATAATAACATTGTTAAGCCACTCTTCTTTAATATACTATATAATGTTATTTCTGTTAGATTGAGTGGAATATTGAATCTAGAGTGTGCTGTCCTTCCTCCTGGTATTATTGATACTACTACACTTAAAGTTATTGTTGCTAGAGCTATATTTTCTTTTGATCTTAGATTAACCAATAATACTCGATATAAGAAAGTCTTCCCTGTACCTCCTAGTCCATCCATAAAAAAAATCCCAGTACAGCTTATTTTAGTCTATTCATTATCATTATATATACATATTTTTATTCTAAATTAAGCTTTAACACTGTATCAATGTCTTCTTACGGTGTTTACATTGTTATTTTGTAGGCAGATCATAACTTTTGACATCCTTACCCATGCTTATTAAGTGCTTTTAGATATCATTCAAAGTGCAAGCTATTTGTGTTTCTATCGAATTCTCATGCATTTTAACATAATTTTTAGCCATCGATTGAAAATTATCTTCCTATAGTTTTTTGATATTTGTGGGCTCACAATACATTAATAATGTTACAAACAATCTTTTTAACTTTAATGGCATCTTGAATATTACTGCCTCACTCATGCATTCTTCTATGCTCTTATCTGATTCAAGCAACCCCCTCATTATAACAGCTTCCTTAAATATCGAACATTGGATACCATCTACTATAAGCAAGTCATCAAATAACTTTGGACCCTTGACATTATTTAAAAGTATCCTTAAATAAAACCTTTCTCCTTTCATCGAGTTAACTACATTTATATGTCCGATGATATTTCTGGTTTTTCTTTTTATCCACTCTTGATTTTTTCCATTCCAAACATAATACTCTGGAAATTCCCTATACAATAGTATACTTTCTTCTTCACTTTTTGAACATACAACAAAGTATTTAGTCAATATCATTTTTTTAACGTGATCGCATTGAAGTATATCTTGCAAGTTCTGGTTATACTAAAATGTCACTATGTGCTTGTTCAGTGGATGGAGTTGTAGGTTGATAATAGTATGATAAATATCATTCATTTCAAACTCATATATCCTCTATATAGCTTCTTATGGTGATACCCATCTTGCATATTGATAATGTTGTATCTTATCTATCTGGTTCTCTCTATCTCCAACCTAGACCATTATTTTATCATACCCTTTATAGAGATATACGTGTATATGTATTTAATTATTGTCAATCCATAACAAACCTATTATAATTTAGCATATAGGATTAGTGAATTATTTCTTTTACTTTTTATACTTCATTTATATAAAATTTTTTATCATATTATAATACATTATTGCATTAAAAAAATTCATTACCTTTACATTAATATGACAATCATATCTTGTAAGCAAATACGGATTATAAGGTATAATTCATTTGTTATCAAATATCTTGTTTCCTTTTTTCACCTACAACATGATAAGAATGCCATTATTTTCATTTTATTAAAATATGTGACATAATTTTAACATGAATAATTTGTTACATGATGATTATTTTTAGGTCTTTTTATATATATAGTATCTATTATGTCGTAACATTGTCTTGCTATTATATAATCTTGGATATTTGAATATGCATCTTCCTTCAATCATGCAAGGACATTTAGAATTTTTTTATCCACATGGATCATGGAACATAGTTTTTAGTACACATATGTACAGTACTGGATATTTAATCTCATTTGGAATCTTTACCATAACATATTTATCAAAATGATCTAGGCTAGTTACTTTGCTTCTTGACTTCAATATGATTAAGATGTGTGCATATAAGAGACACCTCTTTTGAAATTCAATGACATGCATATGTGCTGCTACGTCATCAAATTTTGTATAATTGGTCTTTGAGATCTTGTAACTTTACTCTGAAAACCCTAACAATCAAATGTAGAACTTTTGATGGTTTTATTCTTAGTCGCATATTTTCTACTATTTCTTCCCATTTAAGATTGCATGTCATTGTAATAAAGAGATCAAGCTTTCTAAATGCTTGCACCAAATCTATTGCATCTAGGTATCTTCTTTGCATATCTCTAGGTCCTCCAATATTTTATTGAAAACATAAAGTATTAATTCTAATGGACTTTATACAACATAACATAATTAATAAATATAATTATAATCATAAATTAAAAAGATACGAATGGTACTAATAAAATATTATGATAAAAATACAATTGAAATAATATTTTTTAGGTAATAAAATTATACTTTGAACTAATAAAGATATTTAAATTATTTAAAAATTGGTTTTGAATTCATTATAATTTTTTTAAAAATGAACAATATTTTTATTAGGATACTAATCTACTAATTTAAAAAATATAATTCTATCATATGATTCTATCTAACAACATGAACAAACTAATATAAGGTCAAGTTAATAACATTCATAGAATAATATATTAAACATTATATCATCCATAACACAATATAATTTATAAACATTAATCATTCAACCCTTCACATGAGTAGTATCTTTATTTAAATAAAATTAATAGTTTTTAACTTTGAATAAAATTTAGTAGCTAACAAATAGAAATAAAATGAGTAGTATTTACGTTTGAATAAAATTAATAGTTTTTAACTTTAAATAAAATTTAATGGCAAATTTTTAATAAGATATTTAATAATCAATATCTAATTAATGATAAATTAGTAGTATTTATCTCTAAATAAAATTTAATAATTAATAAATATAAATAAAATTAGTACTTTTTAGCTTCGAATAAAATTTAGTAGCTAACAAATAGAAATAAAATAAGTAGTATTGATGTTTGAATAAAATTAGTAGTTTTTAACTTTAAATAAAATTTGATAGTAAATTTTTAATATGATATTTAATAATTAATATTTAATTAATGTGTAGGAAAATTAGTTAAATTAAAAAATTTGAACAAAATATAAAATAATGCATAGAAAATAATAAATATGAAAATAAAATAATAAATAATAAATAGAAAATAATATACTAATTATAATTAATAAATTTATTTTATTCACTAATTTACATTAAATAAAATTTTTATTATTATTTATATTTGTTAGATTTATTTTTATATTTACTTTTGATAAGTTTTAAAAAGTAATATTTAAATTAAAAAATTTTAACAAAAATATAAAATTATAAACTAATTACAATTAATAAATTTATTTTACATACTAATTTATATTAAACAAAAATTTAATTTATTATTTTCATTTGTTAGATTAATTTTATATTTATCTTTGAATTATTAAAATTAAAAGGAGAGTAAATTAAAAAATTTGAACAAAAATAGAAAATAATACACAGAAAATAATAAATATGAAAATAAAATAATAAATAATAAATAATATAGTAATTATAATTAATAAATTTATTTTATTCACTAATCTACATTAAATAAAAATTTATTTTATTATTTACATTTGTTAAATTCATTTTTATATTTATTTTTGATGAGTTTTAAAAAGTAATATTAAATTAAAAATTTTAACAAAAATATGAAATAATGCACTAATTATAAATAATAAATTTATTTTGTATACTAATTTATATTAAATAAAAAAATTTTTATTATTTTTATTTATTAAATTAATTTTTTTATTTATTTTTAATAAATTTAAAAAAAATATTTATTTTTATGTAAATTTTGAAAAATAATATTTATTTTTGAATTATTAAAATTAAAAAGAGTGGTAGACTTGTATTTTCACTTCCCCTTTCTACCTCTTTTAATAAGTATATGATATGTTATGATAGTAGTAGTAATTGAAAAAAAAAGAAAAAAATGAAAAAATAAAAAATGATATATTTGAAATTATTAAAATATGTTTGACAAAAAGTTAATAATTTTCAAAATTAAACTTAAAAAGACCTAAATTTTCCTTTTTTTTATCCTATCAAACAAAACACTCAGGTAGATTCTTTCATGATCAAATTAGCTAATTGTCAACTCACAAGTATTTGTTTATTTATTAAAAAATAACTCACGTGCTTTTTTGAAACATTGAGCTCCTATTTGTATTTCTGTGTGATCTTCTAATTGCTATGATTTAACGCAATTTCATGAGAAAAAAAAATTAGTTTTATATGTTTAATATATGAAAAAATTTAATTTAATTTTGTATAAAATGAAATTATTATAATTTTAGGTAAGCCTTCCTCTTTTCCTTTTCCTTTTCCTTTTCCTTGATAGATTGCATTTGGGTATAATACTTCCAAGTATTATGTTTCAAAAAACGTGAATTTTTAAATTTTCATTAATTGAAATTATTTTTTGAAAAAATAAAAATATATATTTTAAAAAAATTAAAAAATCAAATAAATGATTCAAAATAATGTCAAAAATATTTTATTTTATTTTTAAAACTTATTCATAGCCTTCTAATAGGAAATTGAAAAACATCTCTCATAATATATAAGGCATGGTTGCTTCAGGTAAAAAAAAAAGTAATTATTTTAAATTAATTAATTGATTGTTTATTTACTCTTTTGTATTCAAAGAGTAGTTTTGACGAAAATATAAAAAAAGCACTTTGAAGCTAAATATGAAAGGCACTCATAATAATAATGTCCTCTGGATTATATCTTCTCATGAACTAACCAACTAAACATATATTGATTACTTAACATAAAATCTTGTGCCTTTTGACTTTCTCTTGAGAGTCGGATTGTTCATTATGCTTTCGTTTAAGAAAATTGACAACTTGTCCAAGAGAAGTGTCAGCATCATCACTCTTCATTAGCTCCTCTGCCATACTAGCAGGAGTCACATTCGTCGTCTTGATCAATTCATCGATCTCTTGGAAAAGTACGTGATCATCATCATCAATCCCAAGGTAATTGGATGCTAAAATTCTGAAACCTTTGCTTGTGCAATATGACAGATTGATTTGCATATCCATCCTGCCAGGACGAAGCAATGCAGGGTCTAACACTTCCTTGTGATTTGTTGTGAACACTACGATTCTTGCCTCTCCGCAGCTTGACCATAATCCATCGATGCAATTTAGCAAAGTTGATAGACTGAAACTCTGCAATTAAGTGAATACATGTATTGGTAGAAAGTCATGTATTAAAGAATACCTGTTATTTTATATTTGTATATATATTTATATGTGTGGGACTAACCTTTGTCTTCTGAGGTTGTTTCAGTTCTTGCTGTTTGTTCTTAGATCGATCATGAACTTCTGAATTACAGTCAATGTCTTCAACTACGAGTATTGAGCGATCGGTTGTGCATAACAGCAACCTCCTTAGATCAGCATCCAAAGAGATATTTCCAAGCTCCAAATCATAAATGTCAAAGTGCAAGTAATTTGCCATGGCAGCAATCAAGCTCGATTTCCCAGTTCCAGGCGGACCGTGTAATAGATATCCACGTTTCCAAGCCTTGCCAACTTTCTTGTAAAAGTCCTTTCTTGCCATGAATCTGTCAAGGTCATCTATAAGTGCTTTCTTTATCTCAGGATCCAATGCAAGCGTATTGAAGGAAGCTGGATGATGAAATTTAACAGGGTTCCATAATCCTCTCTCGTAACCATTCCGTGGTGTGAAAAGCTTCAAAACCTTTTCTTTCTCCATCAGCGCTCTGTATGTATCAAGAACATGATTCAAATAATCACCTTGAACAATTCCCATGTACTTGCTTTCAAACACTATCCGATAACGCTTGGAATCAAAATCCCCTGACCTATCATTGTTCTTGCTTTTCTTTATTTGATCAAAAAACCATGTAATGGGTACACCTCGGAATGTGTCTTCAAGCTTTCCACCGCTTGCCATGGCAAAAGAAACTTTGTTATTCCTTTGCAACTTGCCAACTTTCAGATTGTGATTGGTTGGTCCAATCTTGGTTGATAAATAAGCCTGTGCAGCATCATACAACATATTGCGCTCTTGTCCATCCCATAATTCATCGATGAAGAAGGTGGAACTGGTAGATTTATGAGAAAAATAATTCTTTAACATGGATAGAAGATGATCATGAAGTTGTCTGGGCATAATTTGATTATATGCGGTTCGAAAGAGTACGCAGGATGTTGAAATAGAAGAATAAGCAGCCAATATGGAGATATTGGAAGGAATGAATTTGAAATACTTTTCCATAGTTGATTTTGGTGGGAGGTGTATGCTACAATCACATATAATACTTCTCTTATATAGAAGAAAGGAAATCCTATCCCTATGCAAATTCGGAGTTAGAGTTCGAGTCTTATTAATTAAATAGTTGATATTTTTTATTATAAATAAGAAAATCCAGTCTCAAAATAAAAGTAATATTAAACTCAAATTTTATAATCATATTATTATTATTATTATTATTATTATTATTATATAAGGGTTTTTATTTTTTCAAAAATAATTAATTTTTTTGCAGAAAAATATAACTCATTTTAATCCACATGTGATTGATTGTGCAAATAATGATAATCAATAATAATTATTATTAATTAGATAATAATAATTATTATTATTTAATTTAACCGTTCAATAATGAAACAAATTTTATAATAATTATGAAAGATAATTTATTATTAAAAATTTTCATTATATATTATTGATAAATAGGTTTGCTAGTTTATTATTATTATTATTATTTAACAATCTGTTAACATGAGATGCTCCTGAAGCTCAATTTACTACAACTAACACTTAATAGACCAAAACCAATTATCCAGGGGATGAAATCTATCAAAAATATCAAATATTTTAAGCAAATACCAAAAAAGTTGCTAGAAAATGGCGTTAAATATTCATTTGGTGTTCTTCAATCTTCCTCAGTCATTACATGCAGCCTCAAATGCTTAATTGAATAATTATTTAGATATTAAAATAAAAAAATATTAATATTAAATTTAAAATTTTGGTTTTTACAATAAAATGGTACTTTAAAATTTTGGTTTTTACAACACAAACATCAAAAGTAGTTGGAAAATATTATAAAGAAAATAGAAAATAAGAATAAAATGATTGAAAATAATAGAGGGAAAGAAACAAGAGAGAGAGAGACGATTGACACTCCAACAGACAATAGTTAATACATTACATTACATCCAAGCCTGAGTTGCCCCACACCCCTTCCTTTCCTTGTCGGCAGCGGCCACACATTTACCACATATCTACTCCCATATGAAATATTAGTTATCAATTTAAATTTAGTATTATTAATTTAATATAATTTATGCATTATATGAATTAATTTGATATATTTAATATTAAATAATTTATATAATATAATAGTCTAAATAATACAAAAATGAATAAGATTATAACAACATAATTTTGAGCAAAATTAGTAAGTTAACATACTTGACTTAAAAATTATATTTTAAATGGTTAACGAATCATGTAACATAATCCAATTTTTACCATATCAATAATAAATTAACATCAATCTAATTATGAAAAACTTAAATTCATTTCATATTTATATTAATTTAATAAATCGTTATAATCCTTAAATTTTCCCTTAATTTCGATAACTATTTTTATTTCTAAGATTTTATCCATCAATAGATACATTTTAGAATTTAAAAAATCTTAATAATAAATTACGTGTTTGTTCGTATTTAATATATTTATTAAATATCTTTTTCTTTATTTTTTATTTAATAAATGAAAATTTTAAAATATATAAAAAATAATTTAATTTATTGTTAATATCTTTGTAAAATTATAGTTTTTAATGTTTTTTAATGTATAGATGTGGAAGTCATTTATATGATTTGAATTGGAAAAAAAACAAAGTAACATAACTTTTATTATGTGCTCAAACTTTAACTTTATATTTAATAAAGACTTAAAATTCAATTAAACTATTTAAAATCGTGATAAATTATGCACACAACTTAAGACATAGGAATTGATTGCAATTTCAATTATACTAAAGAAAATTTACATTTCTTTTTAGCACCCGAATCTAGTTATTTACGTTATATGTTGAAAGGATTTATGAAAAAAATGAACGCTTATATAATCTAGCATTTATTGATATATATATATATATTTATTAATGTATAGAATGATATATTAATAAATAAACATATATTGTGTATTTATTTTTATATTTTTATTACGAAGGATTTGCATAGGACACAAGAGAGCTAAAATTGTAGAAGGATTTGCAAAGGAGAGCAAGAGAAGAGAAAGAACGAGTTTGAAGTTTATTTTCATATTTTTTACTTTTTTTTGATATATTATGGTCATATGTTCCTAAATTTTCTTTAAGAATTAATACTTGAACCCATTTAGATGAATTTGTATTTCTTGATTTGATTTTTAATTATTATGAATACTTATGTTTATCCTATTTATTTCAATTGAGATCAAATACTTCCTACTATGTTACCAAAGAGAGTTGCATGTATGGTTGAATTTAGGTATTTAAATTAGAAATTCTTGTAAAGAGATTTATATGAAAACTTAATTTTCTTAAGGGATTATCTTATAATTTATTTAGAGTTAGACAATTAATTTGAGAGATTCACTGATCAATTTTAAAATAATCTAGTCAGTTTCATTTCAAGAGAGAAGTTTTGATGCTATTAGATATTCTAAGGTAGCAAAAATTAAACAAGAATATAGATTTGTCTCGAGGTGTGATAAAGTATTAATTCCTATGCTTTTATCTTTCCTTTTTTATTTATTTAATTTAATATTTAAACCAATTTTATTATTATTTGAACAAGTTGAACTAAGTTTGTAGGTGGATAGATTTAAGTCCTTATGAGATCAACCATATTATAATAAAGTCGTGCACTTATGATTTGGAATTGCAGTGTGTAGAGAATTTCATGACGATTATATTGAAACCTTAAGGGGTGGACAGTGCATGTGTTGGAATGGTGTTTTACATAATGAGAAGCAAGATTTCAAGTTAGGGCAATTCAATGAGCAAAAAGAATATTTTATGCAATTTTCTCTCGTAAATTATGGACATTATTATCAAGTTATAATACTTAAAAGATGTATGTCTGACATGTTTAGATATCATTAAAGATTGAATATAAATTCAAACTTAAAAGTTGGTGACTCAAGACTTAGATGTCATCTTGAATCACTAAAAGCCATAAAAAAAAAAAAGCACAATCTTGGGAAGTATGTTATAAACGTAAATATTATTGAAATCAACATCTTTTACTTGCTAGAATTTTGGACATGAAGATGGATGACATCAATACAAAGATGGATGGAGTTGAGCATGTAAAAGCTTGTTGAAAAACTAAAAACTATCCATATATTTTGAATATTATTCAAGGTGTTTCGAAGGTAGAATTGACATTCAATGAGCTTGTAAATATAATAGTTTATTTTGGATAAAATTCTAGAAGAATAATTATATATACTTGTTTTTTTTTCTCTTTTCTCTCCTCATTTTATTTTTCTAAGATTCAAGATCAATATTTAAGTTTTGGATCAAAAAGTATATCAACTTCAATTAAAAATAAACTTTTTCTCTTTTCTATGATTACTTCCTTATTTTTATGCTTTTATTTTATTAAAAAAAATACTAGATTTGGACTTGTTTTATGCACATTAAAGTTTAAAAAATTTAATTAAATTTGACAAATAGTTAATATAACTTAGATAATTATTAAATAAAAATAATTGAAAAAATCGAGCAAGTTGGTGACATTAGAGTATGTATATTTGAGATAAATTAATCTATACATTTGATATTATATACCAAAAAAATATTTCATGTAATTTATCTCTAAAATTATGTAAATTATAAAGTTACAATGCTTTTAAAAGATGTATGTTTGATGCCTTTAGAGTTTATTGGAAGTTGAATGCAAATTTGAAGTGAAAAAGTTGGTGAATCAGGTACATCCGGAACCATCCAAAAAAATGTACGTTCATGAAAAGTATGTCATGATAGCAATGTTGTCCAAGTCAACATCCTTTGTTTGTTGGAATTTGAGACATCAAGATGGACGACAAACATGATGATGTCCACATAACGATGGATAGAGTTTAAAGGAATTATTCAGCAGGTAAAAGCTTCTTGGAAAAACTAGACACTATTCACATGTTTTTAATGTTAGGTCAGATTCATACTTAATAAGCCTATCAATATAATAATTTAGATAAAAGTTTTTTTTCTATTTTTTCATTCCTTATTTTTCTAATGCTTATGCTTTCATTTTATCAAATAATAGATTTTTAAACTTGTTTTATGCATAATAAAGTTTAAAAATTTTAACTAAATTTGCCTATTAATTAATTATAATTTAGATAATTATCAAATAATAAATAATTCAAAAAATCGAGCAAGTTGGTGACATTAGAGTATGTTTATTTGAGATAAATTTAATTTATATATTTTACATTAGATTTCTTTGGTGAACATAAATAAATTTAAATAATTATTAAATATATTTCTTTTTTTATTCCAACATAATAATCCAGGTTAATGATATTAATGGTTTTTTTAATAAAAAAACAAATTTGAATAATCATTTAATCTATTTTTAAAAAATCTAACATTGTAATTAGAGTCAATGCCATTGATATATATTTTTGCTGGATTGGGAAAACTTTGAATTACTTTATAATTATTTCTTCAATGAATAATGAATATTATTCAAAGGTATTTATGTTTTTATATTTATCATTCTATCCAATATCTTTTTTTGAAGAAAATTGATGAGATATGTATTTTTTTAACATACAAAATTATAATAATAGAAATAAATGAAGGGCTTTTTGAATTATTTGATTATGATGGTAATAAAATGTAATTATGTCATCTTCATTGTTTAGTTGTATTAATTATGGTGATTAAGTAAATTAATGAGATATATTTTTTATATTGAAATTTATATTAATAAAAATATAAAATAAATGTTGTTAATGCAATAAAGGAATTTTTCAATTACATGATTATATGATAATAATAAAATGTAATTATAACATTCTTTCATTTCTTAAGTTTATTAATTATGGTAATTATGACAATATGAAATAAAATCAATCTATAAATATGACATCATAATAAGTGGAGTTTTGTTGTTAGGATATATAACAGAAGTCAATTCTAGTGCTTCTATAATCTTAATTTAGTTTGCAATATTACTTATTTAATTTATATAGTTAGGATTCAATTAACTGTATAAATATTTTAATATATATAAATTAAAATATATTAAATATTTTACGGCTAGAATTCCTCTTTTTTCCAATCCAATTTATCTAATTGTTGATAAATTTGAATTCTTTTAATTTATAATAACATAATAGATAGAGAGTAATAAAAGTATATAATATGTATTTTACAAATTAAGATATGAAATAAATAAGATATCTTAAAAATAAAAGAATCATCATATTATTATTATTATTATTATTGTGTATAATATATACGAGTAAATTTATATATTGTAGTTTTTAAATTATTTAATTAGAAGACAATAAAATGCTACTTGGCAATTTATTTAAACCTTGCACATATTAATAATGAACTGTTTTTCTTTTTCTTAATTATTTTTATTACTTATGTTTTGATTAATGAATTATTTCAAAATTACTAATTAAAATCCACACAAATATTAAGTAATAAAGATTTTCCTTTTTTTTTGAGACGCCAATAGAAACTACGAATCCAACGTGGAGGAAGAAAACAAAATCAAAAGAAGATCAGAAAAGCAAAATGAAGTTGTTGACTCCCTTGCTTCGTTTGCAAGTTCCCAGAGTAATGAACCCAAGCAAACCCACGCTTAGAAATTCAGTATACAGAAACTGAAACATTTTCCCTCAAATTTCCAGAATTTTCTTTCTGATTTTCTGAGTTCCCAAACTCAAATACATACGAAATCACTCCCTGCCACATCCCCATTTAAAAGAAAGATTTTCTTTCTTTTCTTTTCTATTTTGTTTTGTTTTTTGGAACACAGTTTTCTTGATTCTTTTGTAGAGTTGAGCAATGTTGGTTCAAGAACCTGTAATATCAACGGCAAAATCGCCCAAATCAACAACAACAACTCTACCCACAATCAATAATTATCGGTTTTCACCATCAAAGTCTTTAGATTTCTCAACTTGGTTTACTGAAAATCTTTACAGAATCATTGTCTGTTTCTTTCTGATAGCCACTGTAGCTGCTGTTTTCTTTCTCAGAAACGCTGGTGACACTGCTGCTTTTCTTTATCTTCAATCTAAGTCTCAACCCATTGAAAAAACCTTGCCTTTTCCTCATGTTAATTGGAATCAAATCAAACCCATTACTGATAAATCTTCCCCTTTTGCCAATTTCCGTAGTGAGAGATGGATCGTTGTCTCTGTGTCTGATCACCCATCTGATTCGCTTAAAAAGCTTGTCAAGATTAAAGGGTGGCAGTTATTGGCAATTGGGAATTCGAAAACTCCCCAAGATTGGGCCGTGAAGGGCTGTATATATCTTTCTTTAGAGCAGCAAGCAAGCTTAGGGTATAGAGTGGTGGATTCTGTTCCATTTGATTCTTACGTCAGGAAAAATGTAGGGTACTTGTTTGCTATTCAACATGGTGCTAAGAAAATTTTTGATGCTGATGATCGCGGAGAGGTGATTGGTGATGATTTAGGGAAGCATTTTGACGTTGAATTGATCGGGGAAGGTGCTAGGCAAGATACCATATTGCAGTATAGCCATGAGAATGAGAACAGGACTGTTGTTAATCCTTATATTCATTTTGGGCAACGGTCTGTTTGGCCTAGAGGATTGCCATTAGAGAATGTTGGTGACATTGGTCATGAAGGGTACTATACGGAAGTGTTTGGTGGGAAACAGTATATCCAACAAGGTATATCCAATGGTTTGCCTGATGTTGATTCTGTCTTTTATTTTACTAGGAAATCTGGTTTGGAAGCTTTTGATATTAGGTTTGATGAGCATGCTCCAAAAGTTGCATTGCCTCAAGGTGTAATGGTACCGGTTAATTCATTTAATACAATTTATCAGTCTTCTGCATTTTGGGGTTTGATGCTTCCGGTTTCAGTTAGCACAATGGCATCTGACGTGTTGAGAGGTTATTGGGCGCAGAGGCTTTTATGGGAAATTGGTGGGTATGTTGTTGTTTATCCACCTACCGTGCATAGATATGATAGAATTGAGGCATACCCTTTTTCAGAGGAGAAGGATCTTCATGTAAGTGTAGGGAGGTTGATCAAGTTCTTGGTTGCTTGGAGATCAACTAAGCATAGGCTTTTTGAAAAAATTTTGGAGTTGAGTTATGCAATGGCAGAGGAGGGGTTTTGGACCAAGCAGGATGTGAAGTTTACTGCTGCTTGGCTTCAGGATTTGATTGCTGTTGGTTATCAACAGCCTAGGTTAATGTCACTGGAACTAGACAGGCCAAGGGGGAGTATTGGTCATGGGGATCGAAGGGAATTCATCCCACGGAAGTTGCCATCTGTACATCTTGGTGTGGAGGAAACAGGGACTGTGAATTATGAGATTGGAGATTTGATTCGATGGAGGAAGAATTTTGGCAACATTGTGCTTATTATGTTTTGTACTGGACCTGTGGAACGGACAGCTTTGGAATGGAGATTGCTTTATGGTAGGATATTCAAAACAGTGGTTATTTTGTCAAAGCAGATGAATGAGGATCTTGCTGTTGAAGAAGGCAATTTAGAACAGTTATACAGGTACATCTTTCAACAATTTTATGAATTTTGCTTATATTTGGATCTAACCAAAGCTGCTTGTTACTTATTCCAAAGCACATCTAGCATGGATTGTGAAACTTGTTGGATTTTTTGTTGAATTGCAATCTTCAACTGCTAATCAACTTTGGCTAAATTTAAAATCTTGCCTTACATTGGTTAGCACTCATATCGATGTGATATATTCTAGTGACTTCTGAGCAAATTCCTGTTGGGGTTGGCATGTTCTAGATATGTTACTTGTATTAGCATGAAATAGATTAATGATGCATGCAAGAGGCTATAGAAGAATTTTCTGTTACTTGTTTAGGAGTTCGAACTATGAGAATCTGAGGTATAAAGTTTTCTGTTCGATGGTTAATGAAGAGTCTCGACGGGGCTGGTTATTCTCTCGAGCTCCATGTGTAAAATGAGAAGGCTGTAAATTCTGATTCTAGCATAGCATGCAATGAGGGAAAACTTGTTAATTTGGACCCTTAGATGTCATTCTTCCTTTTCCATTTCTATTCCCCTTCTGGAAATGTGCCCAAGTGTCCGATATTCAGTCCAATTGCGATATCTCATTAAGGCATGTCTTTACC
>CANYBF010747418.1:0-13446 GCA_948192965.1 Dalechampia spathulata
GTTTTATTTCCTAGTTTTCTAGTCATTCAATTGAATTGACGAAACAAACTAGGTGGCGACTCCACTTAATAACCTCGACGCAATTTTTCTAGGTTAAAGAACAATCAACTATGGAAGTACGCCATTGAGAGCAAGCACCACGGCATCTCACGCCGAACAGCATGTAGCGCTCCCGCGTCCGGGGCGCGCTACTCTTACAAAATAATTATTTGTATTTTATTCAATTTAGTTGGTTGGAATAAATACCATTAGTTTAAGCAAGGTACTAATGCATATATGTATTCTTTACTAAAAGTATTCCTCAGTTAGAATCCCAACTCAGCATATATAAGCAACACAAAAGAGGAACATCATATACACAAGAAAATTTCACATGATAAAGGTTAAGTTTTCCTCTTAGCTGATTAAATTAACATCAATAATAATAACATACAAAGTGGGTAATGAAACCAAACTTTACATATGCATAAAATACAAACATGATCCAACAACTTTGCCTTCTATAGCCACTTTTAGATTCTTTATAATTTAATTGTAAGAAAAGATCAGTTTCTTACGCAACATCAAATTGTATGCTTACCTCTACTAGTAGAAATTGATTTACCCCTTCCTAAAACATACTACATACTGAAAATTCAGCTTCCTACAACATTAAATGCTCTCCAGTTGGTGATTTTCTCCTTTCTAGTCCATTCTTTCAAGTTTTAAACTTGAAGTAAGATTAGTACTCCACTACTCATACCCCAACAAGTTCAGTTGCATCCTTATTAAGGTGATGGCTCCCCCTGTCACACCCCAACCAGGTATACCATGCTCCAGTAGAATAGCTAATGACCCTCTAAAAGAAAATCATTAACTACTCTACAAGGGATGGACCTTACTTTTATATAATCATGTATGTGGTACTAGTAATCAATGCTTAACTTGTGGAATAAATGAAAGGAACATTCCAAGACACATATATTACATTTACTGACTGAAAATAAATACAATGCAAAACTAATCTAAGTCCTTGCTTTCAAAAGACTCTTACTGAATGGCTACCTTAGGATCTGTGTTTTTCACTCGGCTGCTAACGTGCGTCCATCAGATGACAAACGTTGAGTATATAACTCAGTGGTGCCATAATCATAGTCAAGCAATAATATATAAATAGATGACGTAAGTCAACCCTTTTTATCATATCATAAACAAGCGTTACCTGCAACATATATACCTCTGTTCAAGTCCGCTATCAGACTATACTTAGGTCACATGCCATTCTTGGTGACCGTATACCACATCATTATCATTTACAACATAACTCATGCAACATAACTTATATTTCCTATCATATTACATACCATGTCATATACATACCATATCACATATATACCATCTCACATGTGAACATACGACATCCATATCATATAAATATCATAATACATATTAATGTATGTTCATATATTCATCTCATACATATTCATGCCGTAATGCAATATGGTATATCCAGTGAAGAATCATTAGTATCCCTTCATCTTTCATCATATCAGTACAATGAGGATACCATCATCTTTGGTATACCTCCTTTCTGTAACATTCTTTATCATAATCATTAAACGTCTATAATCCGTTCGTATATGCACACTTGGTGCTTCATTCATCTTTTCCCTTGCATTTTCATGACATGTGAATGATAATGAAAATGCATGAGGATGCATTTATGCTATGCATCTGCCCTCTTGTTTTCCTATAACATAACATTTCTTTTCTTTCTTTTATGATTATGCACAATCTCTCTCATGTTGGGTCCCTGTATGTACTGGTACTCATCTCCCAAAGGAGGGCATTTAACTTTATGGTTCTATAAACCCATCATTATTAATTGTATGTCTCGAGACTCATCTCCCATAGGGAGGGCATTAAACTGTATGATTCCTCAAGGGAATCCATCATCTGTATGACCCAATATGGTATGAGCATATAGCTCTTCTTTTCCTTTCCTCCTTTCTTCTTTCTCTATACATACCATGAATGTATCCTTATATCTATATGATTCATGACATGATATTCATGTAATAGTTCATGATGCAATAGAGAATACATGTAATTAAACATCTAGATGACATAAGTCATCATCCACATCTTTCACATAAGTCACATAGTTCATCATGCACATAATTCACACATATTCCTCATTCATATCATAGTTCATCAATCATTTCAATCACTAACATTCATACACACATCTTTATCCATCAAACACATATTTTTCCTATTCATACAAACATTTCATTCCCCTATCTCCCAATCATCTATAATCGTTAACTTATACAGAAGCTTATCCTGTAGATTCATAAGAATATAAGCATATAAACACAAACTAATAATAATAAGGTAAGCTCACACTTACCTGGTCATGATTCCCTAACCAATCATCTATCATAAAAAACACTAACCTGTGGTCGTGACATGCCTATCGTATGCTCGTAGTCCCTCCGTAGACTCCCTCTAACTTTAGCTTTTAAATCTTGAGCTATGTCTCCTCTTAATCCCAAAACCCTAATATTTAAGAGAGTTTAGAAGAGTTTTTCTTAAGAAAAGTGTGCATACTTATTCATTTCAACCTTTTTAAAAAGTCAACAATTAGTAGCGTATGGCCATACCAAATCTGGTACACCAGTACCAAACGACATCTACTGATACCATGATTTCCTGCGAGCACTGGTACACCCGCACCCCCATTTGGTATGCCCATACCACCTCAATCAACCTGATAAGCCACATTTCCTACGAGTAACGGTATGGCCGTACAACCTAATGGTACGCTCGTACGGTACCCAGGAACACAATACCACTCATCTTTCATGACTGGTACACCCGTACAGCAACTCGTATGCCTGTACCAAAACCTAACCTACATGCCACAAACCATTCCAAACTTACTCCCAGGGTACCTAAACCAGAACTCAATCACAATACACTTCTAAAATATCAATCCTTATACTTTTTCTCCCCCTACCTATCATTCTATCACTTGCATATTCACATTTCATCATACATAATCAAGAATCCAACCTCATTCCATAACCGTTAATCAAACAAACATATACATATACGTATGCATGTATGTATACATGTATATATAAATCCTATCATTCTGTATACAACAGTGCAATACAACTAGGGTCACTATTGTGGATATGACACCCCCAACACTTCTATTGATAACTTAATTCCACTATAATATGCCTTATTATTAAATTGTTTTTACATACATGTATATATTCTATACTCATTATATATACATATGCTATTAAAAATTATTCAAATCATTATTTCATACACCATTCCCCATCATAATCCTATTAAATAACATTAACCTTAAACACTCTACTAATAATCATCTGTATTCCAACTGTTATCATATTTTATTACACCTTATTAATTCAACTATTATAAAATAAGCATAGTTTTAATTGAAATTAATAACTATCTTTATTTGACGTTTATAAGTAAATTAAAAGGTAAGCAAATAAATAAATCATCCATTAAGACATTATATATATCTTTATATAAATAAATAAAATAATTTAAACATTAACTATATTTCTATATAAAATTAATATCATAATTATTTATAAATTTAATAAAATAACTTAGATGTTAATTTATTAATCGTAGTCAGTTAATCACCAATTATGTTAATAATTTATTTACCAAAATAAAATAAAGTAAGTAAATAAATTAATTAATCAACAAAAATAATTAAGCGTAACCATAATTAAAATAGTGACGATGAATACGTGGATGTGACACAATCAACATCCCTTTTACTCTAATTACATCAATTGCACCAAAATTGAATCAAAATAGGCATTTTAATTTCATAACTAATTTTGAAGCTAAAAAAATCAAATTGAAACAATCTATCATAAATCTAGATCATTAGGATCACTGTAAGATCATGAATGCTACTGAAAACTTCAAATGAATTGAATTACAAAGCAAAATTAAGTGAAAATTCAAGTACATGCTAACTCATAACATTACATGCGTTGCATGTAGTACTTCATGTGATACACATGATAAAAATACAAATATATGTGATGCATAAAGCAATACATACATCATATGAAGTTGTCCAGTAAAAGGAAAATTTGAGTTTTTCAATAAAATCATGAATGTAAGGCTGATTATTTGATTGTTTCAAATTATTTAGGCCATTATGATACCACAAATGCTACTATCACATTCAAAAATCACCAATCCAACAAGTAAAACCCACCAAAACAAGAGTAAAACTAAGAGAAGAAGGGAGAAGAGGACTCATCAATGCTTAATGAGTTCTTAATCCTTAATTTCCAAATATGATTAAGGTTCAAGTAGAATTAATTTATCACTAGTTGAAAAACTTTATGATAAATCTAGATCATTAAGATTACTGTAAGATCATAAAAGCTACTGGAAACTTTAAATGAATCGAATTACAAAACAAAATCAAGTGAAAATTTGAGTTCCTGCTAACCCAGAACACTACATGCATCATATATAGTACTTCATGCAATACACATAATGAAAATACAACTATATATGATGTATAAAGTAATACATGCCTCGTATGAAGTTGTCCAACAAAAGGAAAATTTAAGTTTTCCAATAAAATCATGAATATAAAGCTGATTATCTAACTATTATAGATCATTTAGGCTATGATGAGGCCATAAATGCTACTACCACATTCAAAAGTCACCAATCCAATAAGAAAAACCCATCAAAATAAGAGTAAAACCAAGAGAAGAAGGGAGAACAAGACTCACTAATGCTTAATGAGTTCTTAATCCTTAATTTCCAAACATGATTAGCATTTAAGTAGAATTAATTTATCACTAATTGAAACAATCTATGATGAATTTAAATCATTAAGATCATTATAAGATCACCAATGCTACTAGAAACTTCAAATGAATTGAATTACAAAGAAAAATCAAGTGAAAATTTAAGTTTTTTCCAACCCAGAACACTACATGTGTCATATATAGTACTTCATGCAATGTACATGATGAAAATACAACTATACATGATGCATAAAGTAATATATATATCACATGAAGTTGTCTAGCAGAAGAAAATTTTGAGTTTTTTAGTAAAATCATAAATGTAAGGTCGATTATCTAGCTATTATAAATCATTTAGGCCATTATGAGGCTATAAATGATACTGCCACATTCAAAAGTCATCAATCCAATAAGCAAAACCCACCAAAATAAAAGTAAAACCAAGAGAAGAAGGGAGAAGAGGACTCACCAATGCTTAATGAGTTCTTAATCCTTGATTTCCAAATGTGATTAGGGTTTAAGTAGGATTAATTTGTCTATAATTACCTAATTAAGAGCTTAATTAAGTTATAATCAATTGAGTCTAAATTTTGGTAGAGTTTACTTTAGAATTGATTCTTAAAGTCCTTTAAATGCTAATACATGAAGAGTATTTATAAAAGTCAATGGGAAATACATCCAAATAAGTTAACAATTTGGGAAAATGAGTTATTTTGGAACTTCATTAGTCGCATGAAGTGGTAGATGCGATGTAAAAAGTTGAAAAATATGCTTCATGCACCAACTTACTCGAGCCATAAATTAGATGTGTCATATATCCAAACAACTCATGAGATCATAATATGTGTATGTGTAACTTGGTTTCCATAATGGGAACCTATGCCAAATTGTATTGAGGAAAATATAAGTACACAACACGTGTGTACAAAAGGCCAACTTCATACACTGGCTTATGAGAGCCAAAAACTAGATATGCCATATGACCAAATGGCTTATGACATTACAAAATACATGTATACAACCTAAATTCAAAAATGGAGAGTTGTACTAAGCCATATCGAAGAAAATTTGATAATGCATGCGCGTAGGTGAAAATTCAGGGTCAACAAATATTAAGATCTAAAAGTAAAGAATATGTTATACGTATTGACTAATTCTTCAATGGATTAAAATGTAATGAAAAAGGAATAAAAAATTTCTATTATCCACTTATAGATATATATAACAAACATCAACATAAGAGGAATATCAAAGATTATAATCATATCCAAGTATTTAAAACATTAACTATGATAAATGAAAGGTCTTCAATAAATGAAAGGATGAAATATAAAAGAACATAAAATACAGCTTTATGATATATAGAGCATAGAGGGGGTAATGAAATATAAACATTATAGAATATCAAAAGTCACAATTTAATAAGTAATTAATTGACAACATTTATTAAAGAACATGAAAGGTCTTTAAAAAATAAATGGATGAAAAATCAAAAGAGGGATGTAGAAGACTAATGCATTAAAAACCAAAGCTAAAAGTCAAAATCATACAATTGCTAAAATGTGTCACATAAGCAATAAATGCTTCTAAAACATGTCATATAAGCATGCTAACATCCAACTTTACATATATATATTGATTCCTTTACTTTATTACCCCTTAATATATATACAATTCAGTGGCCACTTTCCATTCCTTAATTTAATCATCAATCCTTTCATTATGAAATTTATTAGAAGACTAATTTATGTTTTCATGCAATAATTTAGTCAAACAAGCTCCTTATTTAATGATAATTATTTTTTTCCCAATCCTTTAATTATACAAAATCATGTAACAATTTCATGAAAAATGCCCTAATTCTTTACACAACTATGTTTGCCTAATAAATGCAGGATTCAATCAACATCATTATTCCATGCTCATACCATTCAAGTGCACTACTCCCTACTTCACATGCAAAGAATCATATTATTTCTATGTGGTTTCAATCTGATTAATAGTTTCCCTTGTTTAATAATTAATTTAAGCTCCTAAATTCCTTCATATATTTCATTTAGAATGAAAATTCAGGTATTAATTATGTCATGTGTGTATATATATTTAAAGTTGAAACTTCTAGCTTCTAAACTTTTAAATGTCTTATAAAGAGAAAGGAATTAATTCTCTTGTATTAAATCCATTCAATTCTCATGCCCACTTAATAACTTGTATTAAATCCATTCAATTCTCATGCCCACTTAATAACTTTTATTAAATCCATTCAATTCTCATGCCTACTTAATAACTTAACCTACATTTATATGTTGTTCTAAATTAATCTATATTGTTGTTTAGGTTAGCAAGTTTTGTACAAGCAATATTTTAGTTCATGTAAGGATATTTTACTCAAAACTGTACTAGCCTGAGAGTCATGCCAATATATATAGCTATTGAGGGAGGCAACTATAGACAAGGTATTGTAGTTAGACCATCATCACTGATTACTATATTTACTCAATCAAGTGATAAGGATTTAGGTAAGGGATGTACCATGTTAGAAAGTACATAAGGGGTTATGTAAGGTTCCATAAATCAAACTTCTAAGAAAAGAGGTCCAACCTAGGTTTATACTATCACATAAAGAGAGGATGCCCATATAGTTGATGTAGTGACTGGTAATTTTATGATCTTTGATCATAAATTTTTGGTATGATTTAATCTTAGATCTATATATTCATATATTAATATTGAGATTACATGCTTGTTTGATATTAAATATGAGAGTTTGGGGTATCACATTTCATATGTAGTCCATTAAGGAAAGATACCATTGTTAGGTGAATCTATAAAGGGTGGCCACTTATTATATAGAATGTCAGCTTTCCATTTGATCTCATTAAGATGTCATTTTGAGAGTATGATATGATTCTAAAGATAGATTGGTTATCCAGATATCAGGTAGTGTTAAACTGCAAGTTCAAGATAGTAACATTTAAAGGTTTAGAGTATATAGGGGTAAAGGTATAGAATAACAAATCAGTTATGGAAACCAATATTATTTTTTTATCACTACTAATAAATTGATAGCTTGCAGTTATGAGGCACTCTTAACATATGTTCATACATAGATGAGTAGTCTTACATTATAAAATATTCTCATAGTTTATGATTTTTCAAATATGTTTCTTGAGGGGTTGCATGAGTTACCACTAGTTAGAGAGGTAGAGTTTGATATTAAGATGATACTAAGGATATAACCTATCTTCATTACACCTTATAGGATGGTTATCTTCATTACACCTTATAGGATGGTTCTTATATAACTAAAAAACTTGAAGACATAGTTACAAGAATTGTTTGATAAGGGATTCATTTTTTCAAGTATTTTACCTTAGGAAGCACTAGTCTAGTTTTTTAAAAAGAAAGATGAGATACTTTATGTATTGACTATAAATAGTTGAATAAGAGTGATAGTGAATAATAAGTATCCATTACCTTAGATAGATGATTTTCTTGATCAATTAAAAGATGTTATAATATTTATGAAGATAGAATTAAGATCAGAATATTATTAATTAAGGGTAAAAGATGAAAGCATTGTCAAGACTACATTCCATACTAAATATAAATACTATGAATTTTAAGGTGATAAATGAGGGATATTTAGCATAGTTATAAGAAAAACCTATAATAATTAATCAAATTAAAGAGAGACAGTATCTAAGAATGAAGAATATGTGAAGTATCTAATTATAACATAAAATAGAAAAGCTATGGAATAATCAATTAAATCAGACTTGTTATTGATATATTAAGGTAGAGTACAATGTGGGAGATAGAGTATTCTTGAAACTTCACCCTTAAAATGGGTATTAAGATTCAGGCAAAAGAGGAAACTGAGTCCCAAATGCATGAAGCCATATAAAGTATAAAATAAAGAGTTAGATCGTTGGCACGTAGACTAGCCTTACCTTCAGATGTGGATAGAATTCACAACATATTCCATGTAGATATGATATGAAGATATGGATCCTATCTATTCTATGTTACATTAGTGGATTAATTGAAATTGAAATGAAGTTAATGTATAATGAATAACTTAAAGAATAAGTATATTCCTTTAATGAAGGTATTGTAGAATTAATATACTGGTAAAGGAAAGACTTAAGAAAGAGAAATAGATATGAAACACCAATATCCTTAATTGATCACCTAACTCAATTTTAAATTTTAGGATGAAATTTTCTTTAAAGGGGGGGTTAATTATTACATTTGCTAATGTCACCACTTCTAAGCATCAATATGAATATGATGAGTGGTTTGAGTAAATTTAAGTAAACTTGATATTTTCCTTGTTAGTCATGTGTAATAATTAATAATGGAATAAGAAGGGATAGTTCTAAGAAGGGTACTTAGCCTGGTTGTTATTTAGTATAATTTGGAAGGGGTAATTAAGGTTTTGTTATAATGATTATTGCAAACATATATTTAATCAATCAATAAGGCTATATATTAAAACTATATATATGACTTATTATGGGTATGAGTTGTTATCTTAATAAACGTAAGTCAAGATTATAAAGAATTAATGTTTTAGTAAGTTAAAATTTACTAAAAAGCATAAGATTATCATGTATGGGCATTTAATGAACAAATGGAAACTTTCTTTAATATATATATATATATGTATAATATATTATGTATATGTTGAATATATTTGTAAAGATGGTGAAACAATCAACATGGTTAATGTTGACTTTTACATGAAAAGAAGAGAACCAAAAAGTATGAGAAAATAAAAGATTATGGATGGAATAGAATGTTGCAAAGAAAATAATAAAAGTTGCTACCACAAAGGAAGTAATGAAATCAAAGGTGTATGGGTGGTAGGACTTGATATTTTATGGATAAAAGTTATAAATGATTAATAATTCTCATAAAATATATGTATGCATACATTTAGTAATAGTCTTATTTAGGTGAGTTTAATGCTTAAGGAGAGGACCTAAATTACTTGGGGGTATAAGATAAACAACTCATTAAAAGAGGAACTATGAATAGTTATTCATATATATGCTTAGGCAAGGATTGTTGAAAGGAAAAATAACTTAAGAGATAATTGAACTAAGCATAAAATGGAGGAATATGGTTGATAGACTTAGTTTCTTTTGCATGGAATTAATTATCATAAATATACTTTAATATAGCTGATTACATAAGCTAAAAGGAATGACATATATGCTTATTCGTAGGGTCATCCAATATAATGTTTTAAAAAAATTACGAGTATACCTTAATTGAGGTTGTTTAACCTAACGATTTAAGTTGTATAATATAAGATGACTAATGTAAATAAAATCCTAAACAAAGGGTTTATGTACATGAAGTAAAGAAATTAAATTTGGAGACTTAAATGTTTAGTTAGCCAAATATGAAATTAAGAAGGAAAAATAGTAAAAGCTAGTTGCCAAAGTGTCAATTAAGAAAGAGAAAAAAGAATATGAGAGGAAAAACTATAAGTTAAGTAATATTAAGGGCTTAACTAAGGATATTATGGTTATGTATGTATATCAAATTTTTTGAGTTTATCCACCCATAATCAATTAAGAAGATTTATGAGATATTATTTGGTCCTTCTTGAAAAGATAGGCAACAAAATGGACTTAGGAATTTAAAGACTCTTCTAGGCTATCAATTTTGTGTGTGGCAAGTTGATTAAGAGACATGTGCATTAGTTCATATATATATATATAAGAAGGCATGAAAATAAGGTAAAAGGTAAGCAAGTTGGTTCGTAATTGCATGATTTAAAAGTATTTCTCATGTATGATAATGAATAATTAAATGTAATAATAAGACTACTACTTGCTACCATGAAAGTTGCCAAATATTTATGTCAAGGTCAAATGTTAATAATCATGATTACTAAATGTGCATACCTATAATGATAAGCATTTGAATTAAAATTTAAACTAAACATTAATGATAATATTAGAGGATTAAGAAATTCATGTCCTGATTAAATAAGTATAGTTAATGATTTGAATTGAAAGCCATTAAAGTGGATTAAAGATAGTGTTTGAATGTTTATTTTAAAGAGGAATCCACTAAATGAAATGATATGCATTAATATGAGTGTTTAACTATAGAAAAATAGAAAAGTATACTAATAATAATTGTTGAATAAGAGAAAGTTAAAGCAAGTTGGATTAGATGTATTATACATTTAAGTGATTTTTACTAAGATAAAGGGATAAACTAATGTGGAATTATGAGTATATATATATATATATATATAACAATATAAGTATTACATGAATTATTATTATGATAAAATGAATTATGGAGTGGTAACTTACCTTAGCATAGATAAGATTGATTATGCTTGGTTAAAGAAAAGAAAATAAGGTGATGAAATTCTTAATTCATAAGATTAATTAATGTAAATATAAGCAATGACTAATGGAAGGAGAAGGATACATGAATACTTGCTACACTTATTAATCTAAGTACATGTATGTATAAATGTCAAATAAAATGAGATAATTCCATAAAGACATGTACAAAAAGTATGACATATATATCATTGGAATAAATATAATTGATAAATTAATGGATGATCAAAAAACTTAAAAAATGTTTTTATATAATAGATACTAGAATTATAAGAGTCATTACCTCCACTAAATTATGGAATAAAAGCTAGAAGGAAATAGGCATGTGCTTAATAATTATTAATTGAAAATAAGATTTACAAGTAAGGTAAAAGCTTAATGTATAAGTATTAGATTATTCTACATACAATATAATCATTGCATAAATTAATAATATGATCATAAAGTAATCAATATAAGCTTATTGATAATTGTTATGAGGCCATGTAAAATTGTAAATGTTCAGCTAAGTATGTTGATTGATGTAAATGTATTTTGATAAATATAACTGTTATAGGAAATAGTTAATTATTAGATGATTGGTATATATGTTATGAGACAATTATTAGTTGATAATGAGTATAGGTGCATGTTATAGGCCCATTGATTGGGTATTGATACAATCTTGAAATTCTTAATGTTTAATATTTGAAGAACTCTGGTGGAGTACATTTATTGAGCTAATGGTTATTATTGGTTATTATCAAATCATGAAAGGTTATGAATGTCTAATGAGCATGTTGGTTTAATATATCAATATAAGTTTATGTTTCTTATTAGGTATGATAATTAATTACTTATATAAACATGATCAATGATGGTTAGAATATATATATATATTGCTATGTTTGTGTTTAGGATTCAATCATATGTATAAATAAACATAGAAGAAACTAGATCCCTTGATTGAATATCCTTTATTCTAAATATAATAACATATGATTGCAATATACATTTATATCTAGTTTGGATTTGTGAGCGTCGATTTCTGCCGGGGCCTAGAGCGAGGCTTGCGAAAGTCACGGACCGGGGACCGCACTTGGAGCGAAAGCGCAGTCTTCCTAAGGGGTTCCCTTAGGGAATGATACGGACTCGAAAGAGTCACAAGGGAGTCGCCACCGGATGGTTCCGGATTGGTCCAACTGACCCATAGCATGAGTGCTAGTTAAACCCTTCAGAGATTGGGTTCAGGTGGTGGAGATCTATTCTATCAGTTTCCAAAATTGATTTTACCATTTTAGTTGGGATTAATTATCCTAAGCAGGTAAGCATGCGAGCGTAATTGTAAACACACAGCACGTCAGGTGAATTGGCATTGCAAAGTTGCACGTAGAATGACATATAAGGCTATATGGCATTTAGATGGCATTACATATGCATGTCATGTGATATAACGATAAAAGTAACATGGCATATGCATGTCATGTGAGTATGAATGACATATCATATGCATGATATGACAACATAATATGTAAGCACATATTTATGGCAAATAGCGTATGATGTTATGCGTTAACGTTTTGAGGTTCATTTTAGCGTTGGACATATGGCATATGTAAGGCGTATGCAATGCGTATGCATGAATAACATATCATATGCATGATATGTAAAAATGATGGATGTCATGGCAAATGCATGTCATGGCATAATGAGTAGTATACCATATGCATGGTGTATGTGTGGTATATCATATGCATGATATGTATGATGGTATAATACATGGCATATGTATGACATGTTAGGTGTATGACATACCAAATGCATGGCATGTGAAGTGATGCGTGACATGGCATATGCATGACATGTGTAATAAAATGTGCTTGTGTATTGTGGCATGCCATGTAAAATGTTAAATTATAACATGGCATTGTATGGCATACCATATGCATGGCATGTGAAATGGACGAATTACTATATATATAGCATGTGAAGTGAATGACATACCGTATGCGTAGCATGTGAGATGAATGACATACCGTATGCGTGGTATGTGAGATGATGAATGACATGACATAGTGGTGCATATGTGAATGTGTATTTAACATAGTATATGCATGACATACAGTATGATACATGTAATGGCATACGTCGTGGCATAGTATATGACATGGCATGACATATATGTATGCATGATGAAGCGTATTGGTTGATTGAGCGTATTGGAATATGTATTGGCGTATTTGCATATTTATACGTATATGCATACAAAATAT
>CANYBF010747438.1:0-14180 GCA_948192965.1 Dalechampia spathulata
AACTAAGGATGTTTTCAACTCTGAAAAACCAAAGTTTTATTTCCTAGTTTTCAAAATTAATTCAATTGGGTTAATAGAAACAAACTAGGTGGCGACTCCACATATCCCGTTTTTCTCAAAAGTTAAAACCTGTAAAACTGGAAAAAGCCGAGAAACGGATACGTACGCTCACACTGGTTGTTATTAATGATAAGCAATTGAAGGCTCTCTATAATTTATAGCTTTACAAGAAGTGCATAGCAAATGTGTTCAACAAGAAAGTCAAGTTTGTTACCATACGAGAAGGTGATATGGTTCAAAAGCAAGTTAGATTGGCTATCCATGACCCACATGGAAAGTTTAAGCCTAACTAGGATGACCCATTTCTGGTTAAGAAAATTATGTCTAAAGGCATTGTCCGTATCTCAAATCTGGAGGGTAATAAGTTCTAGGAGCATAAAAACCTGCATAGGTAGTTCACATAAAAGTTCAGATAAATAAAAATATTACTCAATAAGTTAAAAATTTGCTTGGATAGCTCATGTAAAAGTTAGAGCTCTTAGAAGTAAAAGGAGAACATTAAAATAGTTGATTAGAAAATCTCGCACTGGACTGGTCACTAATAAGGGTTAAGTCTAATACATATTGGGGCTTATGTGCTACTTTTAATATTTTCATGCAAATGTTTTAATCTTATCAATGCAAATGGAATACATGTTCATAAACTTAGCCAAAGTAATACTAGTTTCAAACATAAAGCACTATCTTTCTTTGTTACATATAATTTTATTGCATAATAGTTTATGCAGTATAGAATTCTAAGTGTAACGCATCACTCATAGCTTGTACTCATCATCTATAGCAGATCCAGCTTTAATGATCTATACTGGCATGATCTTGTGGCAAGGCCAGGTCCTCTCTACATACTCTAAAAATCAAGATATCAATCATCCTCCCTCCATATTGATAATAGACTCTAGCAGGACTATAGTAAGTGTAGCCTCTAAATCTTAATAGTGGAATACAGTCGATATATGTCCTCATGGTCACGTGCTACATGTGCCACCAAGGATAGGTCCACCTGACCTCACTCTTGAGGATGGCCACCATCCACTCGACCTAGCTATCAAATGTTAGCATTTTTGCCTCATCAAAGGCGTAGCCTCTCCTCATATGGCTACTAAGTATGTATCTTTATGGATCACTCCCTAGTGGTGCTAGGATCCTTAGCTTTTCTTAGAGTTAGATCTATTATTAAAAATAAAAGAAGAAAGAAAAAAAAGAAAAAAAGCTTGTTGAGTTGAAAACTTTGCAAAAGGCTACTTAGGTAAAAATTAGAGTGACCTATTGAATTGAAAACCTAAGGGGATAGTTTAGGTAAAAGTTAGGGTCCAAAGCAAAATCAGATAGTATGATGAGCTAAAAACTTAATAAGAGGTTACTCATGCAAAAATTAGGGCAAAATACATCTTTTCTAAGTTGAAAACCTATAATGGTGACTTAGAATCATACTTGCGGCAGAAGCAGACTACCATTAAGGCATCCAAATTGACCTTACCTCACTCTATCCAATCCAAGGATTGTCTCTACCATGATCAATGGAAAAAGGGTTTAACCTTACTCTATCTAGTCTATAACTGGACCAATCATTAGATCTTTATAGCCAGCAGTCAAAATTTGGCTACCCTCAGCCATGAAGGGGTAGTCACTAACTTGTGGTTGCATAGTTGGAAGGCAACAACAAGATCTATAAAGCCCTTTGTAGTCAATAATGAACTCACTGTCATCAGGCTAATATCAAATTCCTTGATCATATAAGGGATCATCTTTCCAATAGGTGCTAGCATCATCAACATCATCATGATGCTATAGGTGACTCTAAGGATAATGGCAAACTCAAACTAGCTTAGTCAGCTCCACTTAGTATGCCCTATTGGTAGGAGTTGATACAAAAAATAAAGAGTGATTGCTAAGTCATTGTCTACTGCTGCATAGAAGAATAGATATGTCATGTTTCGGTAGAGAAACATAATACATAATATTCTTATATATGAGTAATAATGACAAGCATTTTAAGTTTCACTATCAAATCCAAAAGATACAAAGTTTGAGCATTTGACTATTTTTAGTGTTTATACACCATAGCTTTGAGTGTACTAGGCCTTCATACTATACTAGGTTATGCTACTCTATCCTACATTATAATACAAAAGCTACAAAGTTTTGATACCATGCATATGGTATCTGATGTCACATCTGCTCTAAGTATCATCATCTTCTGGCTACTCCTCATCTAGACTAGGGCTATTGAGGACCTTGATGTTGTATCTCTGTAGATGTGTTATCAACCAAGTGATCTCTTTACCTATTTACTCAGTCATCCAAGCATAATAATCTCACTCTGAGTGCTAACTCGTTTGCATTAATATAATCATATAGGCATATAGATCATGCATCATGCATAAATATCATGAACATAATCATAATATATACTTACCTATAGACATTTAATATCTTAGAGCTGTGGTAGTGGCACAACCCCGTCAGTAGCCTCATAGCATCAGCTATATCATCTTGAGGCACCTACATAGGTTAAGCACATGTTAGATTAACTGAATCAACAGTATGCTTATACATTTTATCTACTCATATGAGTTGATCAAACTTAATTTCATCCCTCATTGGCACTGGGAAGGATGTCTCATACAAGATTCCCAGCTTGTCATATGTGTAGATCACTGGGTTTTGAGGCCATATCAATTAACCTCTAATGAAACCTTGAGGATGCTCATATCTAGGAGGTACATCTGGATTACCAAGCCCTAGCCTCTCTGGTATCACTCCAAATATAGCACTGTATGATCTCTTTGAGGTGACACTACCTTGAGAATTACCAACAGCTGGTGAACCTTAGTGTTTTCCTCTACCATGAAAAGTGTCGAGTCTATTGCTCATTCCACTTATTCTATCATGTTGTCTTCTATATGTTGACAACTCAAAAGGCCCCAATAGCCACATATGTATGAAATTATCATAGTCCACTTGTGACTCTAACACGCGCTCTCACTCAAGGATGCTAGTCAATATAGTAACCATATTTGGCTCTATGTCACTAAAAGAAGCTCAAAACTTTGCTTGTGATGGTATAGTAGGCTCCACACATCCCTCTAGCCCTTAGATGCTTATATCTAGGAGGTACATCTAGACTATTGGGCTCTAGCCTTAGTGGTGTTGCTCTAGACACCATACTACATGACCTCTTTAAGGTGCC
Organism: Dalechampia spathulata; assembly: GCA_948192965.1. NCBI lineage: Eukaryota > Viridiplantae > Streptophyta > Magnoliopsida > Malpighiales > Euphorbiaceae > Dalechampia > Dalechampia spathulata. The sequence continues at coordinate 3,251 of CANYBF010747438.1, forward strand.
ACCACCTTAAGAATTGCCAACAACTAGTGAACCATGGTGTTTACCTTTACTACTGGAAGTTTTGGGACTGCTGCCAAATCCACTTGTTCTATCATGTTATCCTCTACATGTGTTCAACTCAACCGGCCCCAGTAATCACATACGTATGAAAGTCTGGTAGTCCACTAGTGACTCTAACAGGCACTCTCACACAAGGATGTCAGTCAATGTAATAATCACATCTAGGTCTATGTCAGTACAAGAAGCCTGCAACATCGCTCGTGGTGGTGCGATAGACTCCATACATCCCTTTGACCCCAGGTGCTAATTGATAACTTGCTCACCTAAATAGAAGAGTCGATACTTGAGGCTCTCTAATAATATGTGGTGCTCATTCTTGTGAGACAAGCTTGTCTGATATTCCGGCCAAGGGAACATATTACTCTAGGGGTAGGGGCATACATATTCCAAGCAATAAATAATAATAGTAACCAATCAAACACCTGCTCAGGTATCATTTAAACCAATTTAATTAAGTTTTATGCTAATAAAATTTATTTTTCTTACCTAATCTCAGGTCAAATTCATGCTTATGAATTCTTGAAACCTAAAATCCCTAATTGAGTCACCTAAAGCCTAAACATACATGCTCTGCATGTAATAGAATTTACTAACATGTACTAACCATCAAAGAGCTTTGTTAATATGCACTATATGCTCATGAAGATGCACTCATGGAATTAAGCTTCTCATAAAAATTTAAGAATTTTTAGAGCACTTTTTCTTTAATGAGTCCAATTTGTACGACCCATAACATCAAAAAATCTAGAAAATCAATCAGAATGCAACAGACTAATACTCAAAAAATTTAGGTATTTTCTCTAGACCATTTAAATTCCAATTTCACTGATAAACTGCTTTTTTATGTCTATCATGGGTAAGAAATTTATCCAACAGATGATCAGTTTTAATCAAGCCTTTGACTACTGGTTAAGCCATTGACTAGAAAGTATCATATTCCAATAGTGGGTCATAAATTCTATCTTTGGAGATATCATATGCCTATTTTATGGCACGAGCATAGATCTGACAATTGATCACCTTAGAACCAGCAATTGTTTGACCTTGATCTAACAGTTGATCATTTAGGATCCATAATTGACTACTTGATCTAGCAGCAATTATAAGATCAAGCATTTGACTCCTAAATCTTGGCAATAGGTATCTGAACTTAGACTTTAGGTGATTTTTAAGCCTTGTAGCAAGGCCATCATTCTAATAATTGACAACAAATAGCATTGATTCCTCGCTCAAGCATCGGTTCCCAATGATAAAATTGTGTTGACACGCTTCAGCATAAGTGTCACATCTTGAACAACATTGATCATTTTTCTTGAGCATCGGGCTTCTAGTAGGTTACATTCTCCTCCCTAATGGAGTCGTAAGCCTTAACATGAGCAGCACATGATCAACATTGATCATTTAGCCTAAGCACCAGGCTCTTAATGTCAGTATTGGGTTGTGAGTCTTGATATCCCCAGGGAGTCAGCTTTGATCTTTCATAGACTTGGAAGCCTCAGCATAAACACTTTCTTCATGACTTTTACTTATGCCACCTTACCAATCCCCAATGTCAATCCCGATTTGCATACATGCCTTTTAGCATCCCACAAGTGCTTTGGACATGTAGATCATGTTACATTTTCCTTATGGAAAGCATAGTAGATAGCATATATTTCCTGATATATGGAGCATATAGTGTTATATGTTACACACATTCAGTAGGGATACACATGATGAACAACCTTTTCCTATGCAAACTAACATGCTACATATGTGACCATGTTTTTATGACATAAATGATGCTTGATGAGCATGGGGTGCACATCCTAATGTGCTCATATTGTAGGACACAAAAAGGGTGAATTTGAACATGTCACGCATGTACTACTATATGCTACGCATATAGCCTTTTTTTGCACTATATATAGTGCATATAGCACTATATATTATGCATATCCAATTATATTTCATATAATCCCACACTGTTTACTAATTTTTGGCAACCCATGACCAACACCTATAAATGTAACTTATATGTTTGTAGGAAAAAGGTTTAAAATCACTCCTCACTTAATTAAACACTTAACTAAGTTGCTAATTAGAATTAAAGACTAATTAATCCTCACTTTGAATCCTTAAACTCTTTTGGAATCAAGATTAGAAGCTAATCATTATTCATCAGTGATGGAATGCTTTTTCCTTTCTATTTTCTTTTGATTTTATTGATGGGTTTGTGATTTTACTTTGATTTTTCATTGATTGGCTTTAATCATGAATGTAACAATATCATTGTTAGCTTTACCATAGCTAGAATGATCTATAACAGTCATATATTTGCTTGGGTTTATGATTCCTTTCATGTTTTTACTTAAAAACTCATTTTACTTTTGATTATACACATTATATGTAGCATACAATGCTATATATGATGCATATAGCCTACATATAGTGCACATAATGATATATATGGTGCATATAACTGCCAGTTTTCTATTGTTTCACAATGTTTCATTCATTTTCACTTATTTTTTGATGCTAAGTAAATTTTTTAGTAGCATTAGCAGTTTCATAGTAACCCTAATGATCTTAATTCATCATATATTGATTTAATTTGATTAATTTTGGCTTCAAAATTAATTTTCAAGTTAAAAGCTCTTTTAATTTAATGTTTATTGCAATTGATGTAATTAAATTTGAATTGGATGTGTTTTTCATCTCTAATTGATGTTTAGATGATATTAGAATCCTCTAATTTTATGTTCCATGATCAATTTGTGTTGATTTTACCATGAAATCAATTAATTTGCTTGCTTTTTCAATTAAATACCATTTAATTGTTATTTATTTATCACTTGACATGATTTGCTTAATTGGATGTTGATTCATTTCTAAGTGATACCACATGTGATCTCAAAATCCTCCAATTATGCTTTTAATTGATTTTACCTAAAATTGATTACTTTTTCATGATTTTCATAACCCAACTTGTGTTTATTGTTACATTTACATGAGTTTTGCCATTACATTCATTGGACTTTGGCCCTTGATTCATGCTTTCACAAGAAATAGAATTGGTCATTCATGTTTGACATCTTGTTTACTACCTAACGATTATTTGTCTGTTTGCATTTTCTATTTGTGCATATTTGGCTCGTACTGCCTGAGGTTATTTCCTCAAGTGGACAAGATGTTGCTTAACATCTCAGATTTTTGTATTGTCAAAGATCCTTTATAATAGAATAGGCTTCTATTTTATTAGTTTTCCTCGGTATGTATGATTTAGCCTTATTTCATCATGTATTCCCCCATCTCTATCTTTCCCTTTCTCCAAGTCATTATTAATTTTTATTTGTACTGCTATGCCTTATTACGTTGCTATGCTTATTTTTATCATTGTTATATGATGTATGTTATGCCATGTCATACTTATACCATGTCATTTCACATATCATGCTAATGCTATGTTATCTTTCATATATCATGTGTATGCCATATCATCTTTACGTGGCATGCCTATGCTATGTCATCTTTCACATATCATGCTTATATCATGTTATCTTTCACATATCAGGCTTATGACATGCCATCTCACGTTCCATGTCTATGCTATGTTTCATTTACGATGATTGTCATATCATGATGTCATGTCATAATTACCATATCATATTTGCTCTACTATGATTGTTACCATGTTATATCATATTGTATGCTTATGAATGCTGGCCTGCATAGGATAATTGACTTGACTAACATTGTAAAATCAAACTTAAAACTCTATGAGAATAGATCTTCACCACCCAAGCCTATCTCTAAAGAGTTTGACTTAGCACTTATGTTATGGGTTGATTGAATAAAATCTAGAACCATCTGATAACAACTCTATCTTATGACTCTTTTGAGTCCATTTCATTCCTTGAGGTTATTACATCTAAACCTGATGTAACACTCTCTCATAGAATAGTTAATAATCTCCTAAGTAAGGAAATCATTATCCGATAATTGATTTGTACAATTTTTTTTCATTTCAATGCATTTACTTATATTAGATAATATGTATCTATAATCCGATGACACCTGTAAATTTGGGTAATAATAATACATAATAGTATGCATCCATTATATCTTGTACATATGTCATGTATCTATCATTCATACTCATACCATCATCCATTATATAAGATTTGTGTACTTAATTTTACATCATAAGGTGGTATCAATATTACACAAGATAAAAGTACATAACATAAGTATGACTGCCACTAAGGTTAATATAACAAGTTGCATATACAAAAGACATCTTCTAGTATGTTACATTTATCCAACATTGCTTTGAGAATAAGATTCTTCATAATCACAACCTCTCCTGACTGTAGATCGGTCAATCTAAACTCTCACTCGATGGTCTTGGTCCTATGTTCATCAAATGATAAACGTTGAGTATAAAACTTAATGGTACTATAAAATGAGTAAATGACATGATCATGTATCATAAATAACATAATGAAGTCAAATCATGATAAATAATCATTAAGCAGTATAATTGTATCATATCATGTCACTTTGCATCATTTTGTATCTATTATAGATGACGCATCTAGCATACTATGTAAAGATAGGAATAATACCATAAAAGATCCACTGTAACTTTTCTTGTATATTTGAACATCATTGCTCTATATACTTTTCTATATAAGCGCAACTGTAGTGCATCCATCATTTTATAACCATACTTTCATGATATATAAATGATAATGTATGTCTGTGAGAATGTAGTGATGGTTTACATTCTCCCTCTTATTTTCATATATCATTTCATTTCTTTTCTATATAATTATGCACAATCCCTTATTGGGTTCATTTCTTTATGTACCAGTACTATATCATTCTCGAGTTCTTATAGGAATATAGCATTTCTTTGATTCCTGTATGAACATAACTTTTCTCTATGGTTCCATGATAATAACATTTCTCTATGGTTCCATCATGAGAATTGATAATAACTATATGATTCCATCAAGAGAATCGATAAAAATTGTATGATTCTATTAAGGGAATCAATAGTAATTGCATGACCCAGTATGCTTTCATTGAACATTGCTCTGTATATAACCTTTTTTTCCCCTTATATCCTCAGTATGACATGTCATGTATATGCCTTTATGTATGGATGATTCATGACATGATGTATAATTGATGCTTTTATGATTGTATGGAATGGTGTTCATATGATACCATTCATAATATAAACTCATTACATCATTATCATAAGTCATCAAGTGAGAAATCATCATTTTAAGGCCTTATGTAGGGTTATAAAGTGAATAGCATAAACCTCCTACTACTTTACCCTTATTGATAAGTGTGTATTCTTGTGTATAATAAAGAGTTATAAAGTTTAGGTGTGTATAGCATCAAATATAGCAACCTAAGACATCCATACATTAAAGTGCTAAGTCATATTAGGTAAGTTACTATTCATTTGGTCAAGTGCACTATTCAATTGGTATGTTTTACTATTTATTTGGTCATTTTCCTTTCATGTTTCTCACTCCTCTTTACCATATTTACATGTACCATTAAGTACCCTTATTGACCACCTTATAAATCATGAATGACACTCACTTTTAGTCCATCATGTCAGACACATATCAAGGTATGAAACTATGCACACAAAGTACCAAAACTTAGACATTTAAGGCATACAATATAAACATGCCGAAACTAGAAAGCACAAATACCATTTCCACATGTACTTGGACTAAATGAATTTTTAAACAATATTCTTTATCTTTAACATATACAAGCCATATACCATTGGAAACTAGACTCATTCATTCAAGCTATAACATGCAAGTTATTTTATCCATTAAGGCCTCCAAAACTCAAAAGGCTGCATGCCTTAAAAGGGCCTGTTGAAATGCACTAAAATGCATATTTTTAGCATACCACTAGCTTGTGCAATTTTTTTCCCTATCATAACTTGGTCATATGGTCACTTTTAATGCATGAAAATGTTGTCATAAGACTTATTTATAAGCAATATATCTAGATTTGCAATCATACATTCACATATTTTATAATAAATAAAGTTACACAACATGCACATTATAGCTTACTTGCTGCCTTATAAGCCTCTTCATGCATACATTAACCATTTGACTTCCAAACCACATTAAAATCATGCCATACTAAATGGAAGCATACATATACATGTTACACATAAACTCAAGTCCAATTGGTCAATGTACAAGGCACATATCCATACTTAAAGGTCAAATACACATAATATACATAAAGTACATGCTTTGCTGCCCCTTGATGACCAATTCAGCATTTTCATGCCATAAATCACCTTTACATGTAAAAAAACCCCATGTTCAACATCTAAACACATTATTCAATCATATATTCATACAAACTCAAGGGCTATACAATTCTGCCCCTAAAATAATGAAACCTAAAATATTCCTAAATTAGACAATAACTTTGAATTAAAGCTATCATCATATATAATAATCTTTCCATTAATCATTAAGCATAATAAACCCTTTAGAAACCTTTAAAAATTATTTACATACTTTAATCAATAACCAAAGTTATAAATTTTAGGGTTACAAGTTAGGGATTTACACAAATCACACACACCAAAACAAAAATTCCATTTGGCTACAAAATAACATCAAACTCATCACTTAACTTGCTTATCTTTCATCATTCAATCCAATTCTTTCATTTACATACAATCAACATAAATCCTAAAATAACTCACTTCTTCATAAATCATGTAAGAAAGTACAAAGAAGAATAAAAAGGCATGTAGAAAGCACATAGAACATAAAAAGAATGATGAAACTAAATTCTCCATGAAATCCTACCTTGAAAGATGGTTTTTCTTTAAGTTAGAATGCAAAAGAAAGGGAGAAGAGAAAGAGGCCAAATGTGAAGTGAAGAAGGAAGGAGAAACCACCCTAGTGTTCTTACATAAGATAGCATAAGACTTTTCTTTAACTAAGTAAATAAGGACCAATCAAAAAATGGCATTTTGCATGCTTATCCTACTTTACTTAACCAATTTGTTTTCTCTCCTTTAATATTCATTTTTGCATTATAATTATTTCATGATTCATGAAAATACACTTAACATTCATCATAATGTTATGGATATAAGTCATACATAATGAAATTCCAATTTATCTTTAACTTTTCATAAAATGTCATTTGTATCCTAGCTTACCATTTAACATACCATTGCTTCTAACATTACTTTAACTTGTATTTACCCATTTTAAACTATACTTTATCACATAATAACATGTTAAACATGCCAATGAATCACCCTTCACACATAAATTCCATCATGGAGCTTCATCTAAAGCATTTAACAAAAGTATACCAAATTCATTAACTTCTTTTTCCAGAGAAGAAGCAATGACGGTATCTGGGAAATAAGCATTGGCTAACTCTATGCTAGAAGCGACGATATCTTTAGCGCATTTTCACTACTTTAGTCATCTTTTCACTTTATTTTCATTTCTTTCTCTATCAATTCCATATCATATAGAATTCCTTTATCTATAAGGCATTTCATATTGCATTCATCGTGCCAAAAGCATTCATGCATCATATCTCATTCATGCACTTCATGCACTAATCAATCATTCACTATTCCATATATATAGAATGCATGCACATAAGGATGTTGTGTGTATGTGGATGTGACAAAGGTAGCCCCTTGAGAAGATTGCACTTTCATTCCAAACGGGCCCCCGATACCATTTGTTGCAAGCCTCACTTTGAATTGCGATGAAAGCCTCACCCATAGCTATATTTTAATTTCAACGATTAAGTTATTAGTATAATTGGTGATTAATTAAATAAAATTAACAATTTAATATTTAAATTATTTTATTATACTTATAAATATTTATATTATTGGTATGGCATAAAAATATAAATAACGTAAATAACGGGGTTGTTATTAGCAAGGTACCAATTATGATGTATAGCTTAAGCTATCACGTTCATTAGGTTATATAAATGGTTAAGCTTCTACGTGATATAAACTTATTATTTGTCAAACATATATATATATATATATATGTATAATGATTTGGGTGATTTCTATAGTTGAAGGGTATTTAATGTTAACTTACATGTTATGGTTTATGCAATCAAGGAACTTAAAGAATCATATTTAGGGGCTTTAACTAGGTTGGGTAATATAGTGTTACATTGACTTTTATAGGAATAGAGGGATATAATTTACCACATAAAGAAATAATAACATTAATTTTAATTGAGGTGATGCAAGGGATCCTTCATGATTAAGGGATGGGCACCTAATATAGTCAAAGAAACCCTTTTGATACTATGTTACATACCTAACTAGTATGGGAATTACTTTTAAATATATCATATACCATTTCTTGGAGTGAAAACTCTTTGGTAGTTTAAGGGAAAGTGAACTACTAAGAAGACTTAAAACTATCTTGGTGAGATATTTGGTAAATGAAGAGATGAAACTATATTTAATACTAAGATTGTATATCTACATAACTGCATTGATATGTTACATGTTTTGCTTAAAAGATTGTCCATAACATTATATTATACACATTCATTATTTCATAATCATGAATACATTATCATATCAAGCATAACACAGCATACATAGAGAAATAAGGAACGAGGAACATGATCAAAAGCGAGGAAATGTTTAATAAAAGTGTACTGGGGTATAAAATGGATTTCCACAAGAAATCAAATGAAAATGAAATGGTTCCTATTTATTAAACCATAGAAATAAAAGACCTAGTACGAAAAATGTGCACAATCGAAAAAGAGGCCAATGAAATGAAAATGGCAAAGGAAAAGTAGAGGAAGGGTGCAATTCATAAATTGCATTCTGAAAGGCATGTTTCATCACATTTAACATTTATTGATAAAGTATATGTTGGAATGTGATAATTGTTATTATACTATGAACAATTATGAATAAATAATGATTATATAATAAAGTTTATAGGTAAACAACAAAAAGTAGTTACAAGTGAAAATGTCATATGGTCAATGGCATATTTTATTACTGAGTAGAATTATACGAAAACATTTTGATTATATTGAAATGATGATTCTATGATATTATGTGAATACTATATTATTTATGATTATTTATTTTCCTAGCACTCCTGAGTTTTATACTCAGTATTTATCAATTAATGAATATAGGTACTAGTGGCATAAGAGAGCATGAGATTTAGTAGTGTCAACAGTAGGTCCCTGAGATAGTGATTTTGGGTAAAGGACTCAGACTTTAAGGCAGACTCCTACTTCTTAATTTTTATGCGACTTACTCTTTTTATACTATTAGCAGTAAAAATAATTGTAATATATATAAACTGTTGTGTTTTATACCCTATGTTGTAAACATATCGATACCACCAGGGATGTCCCTAAACAAATGAAGTAAGGTTTACTTGATTTTACTATTTAAATGTGTGAAGCAATGAACACTTATCTTATGATAAATCCCACTATACAGGTTTACGGAATGTTTTCAGGTGGTGCACCATTATTTGTATTTTACATCATTTTAAAAAATTTATACTACATTTAATAGGTTAATTATTCAAATCCTTTGTATGATGGTTATCAATTTTCTAAATTAGGAAGTTAGTAATCACACTATCGAAGCATGTTACACCATTATAACCATGTTATGTTATAGTGGTATTAGTGCTATGGTTTAGCTCAATTTATGATTGTATTTACTGCCAAAATAGAAGTTACACAAATAGGAGTTCAGTTAGTCCATGCTACTGACAAATCTTATTTTTGTTTTATACACTATTTTAGAATAATCATCATGACAGATAGAGCTATGATTATTAGCAAAGAAGGTGGAGGTAATTTTAATCTGTAGGATGGTACATCTGAGGCTAGTAATTGAGCAAAGGGTAAGCAGAGATAAGGTGAACAGGGGGAATAGGTAGAATGAGTGCCACTTATTGAATAACCTACAGTTGCTGAAGTAGACCCTATAGTTGCACAGTTTATGCATTTCCTCCGTACTCTTCAGCGACCACCTGAACAGGTTATGCTAGCTCCACTTGTAGTTGTTCAAAGAGAGGAATTAAAGTGAGACTTTAAGAAGCTAAGAACTTATAGGGCTACAAATTTTTTGGGGACCACTGACCCTTATGTGGCTGAGATATAGCTAGAGTGTATACGGAGGGTACTTTGGTAGATGAAATATTTCAATGAGCTAAAATTTAAGTATGCCATTTCCTTGCTCTAGGATGACGCCTACAAGTGGTGGAAAACTGTTTGACAGGGTTTAGTAGAGCCTCCAATTTTATCTTGGGTAGACTTCCAGATGGAGTTTCAATAAAAATATGTCTCAACTGCATTTAATGATCAGAAATTGCAAGAATTCTTAGGACTGAGACAGGGAAACTTGCCAACGGTAAAATAGGAGCGAGAATTTACTTGACTTGCTTACCATGCTGGTAATATTTTTAACTTCAGGGTATGAAAGGTGGAAGAGATTTGAACAGAGTTTGAAGCCCAAAATTAGATCTCTAGTACAGGGATTTAATTATGATAATTTCTCAGCATTGATAGTGAATGGCTTGAGCCAAAAGCATACGATTCATGTTGGTTTGTGTAGTTATTAAGCAGCGGATGAAATTTAAAATTTTCATTTTAAAACAACAAACCAAAATATGATCTTTGCATCAAAACATAGAGAAAATAGTTTAGAGATTAGAAGCGACAGTTTGATAGTAACTCTTACATTCAATGCAGATGTCCTTCGTTCTTGATCTCTATTGCGTTTATGGTTGTAGCAAACCAAAAACCACCAAAATAGGCAGCCTCCAATAGTATC
>CANYBF010747485.1:0-18910 GCA_948192965.1 Dalechampia spathulata
GGAGGAAAATAAGGGAAAACCGTCAGTTTTCTGCCTTAAAAGTCAAATATAAAGTCGCGTACGGCCGTACGGACATTGGTACGCCCGTACCGACTCCAAAACCCTGACAAACCCAAAAATCTACGAGTTGTCGTACGGCCGTACCACCTTTCGGTACGCCCGTACGGGTACTATTCCTCTGATAAACCAAGTTTTCCTGCGAGCAACGGTACGACCGTACCACCATCTGGTACGCCCGTACGGCCTCCAGGCCCTAAAATCCCTATATTCCTCTGACTCGTACGACCGTACGACCCATCTGTACACCCGTACCACTTCCCAAAAATGCATAACATGCCTATTGGCATGCCTAACTCGCCCGGAACCTGTCCCAACACTTAACCAATCCTAAACACACTTCTAAAATATCCTTTTACCGTACCACGGGGGCTCCGCCCCCGCACCCCCGACCCATAACTCACGAATCTCCCCCTGATGGGCAGATGTCGTCGCTCCGCTCTGACATCTGCCCCTATACCAGTATAAGGGCTATACCCAACATAAGATATACCTAATTACATACACACGCCGTCCCTCATCCAACCGAGAAAGACACGCTTCCCAATAAGGCAACAACACACAAGCAAACACATAGAATTATATATATATAGCAACATATATACACATGAGCATAAAACCATCAAGCAATCCTACCATTCATCTACACATACATGTGCATAATTGCATAACTCCTAGGGTCTCTAATGTGGTGTAACATTGCTCATATAATTTTTATGAATAAACTTTAAGTCTATGTTCATACATAAATTTTTGCTTGTCCAATATAATGTTTCACTAAATGTCAATTCATGGTAATATTCTATAAAAATTTTATCGCTATTTTAAGTTTTTGGATTGTATATCAAGATTTTTTCATTTATATTAATTCTCTCTCTTATAAGATTTTTACCTAATTTATTATGGGAAACCTACCTGAAAATATTAGTTATCTTTCATGTTTATAGTCATACTAGATAAATTTCATAATTCACTTAAACTCTACAATTTTCAAACATTTTCTTGTTGTTCACAATCGAGAAAATATAATTTCATGATGCCTGATGCTTGCATGTCTCATGTAAGTGTTGAAATATAAACTTCTAAATTTTTTAAGGTATTTTAATACAAATTATCATCCATATCACATAAAAATTATTCATCACACGTAATATCATATAATAAATAAATGAAAGAGAATAAAATAACATTCTTTATCCATATGCATACTCCTAATTTATCCATAATTAACTAAAGTATCTCTTAATTCTAGAAGAATTAAGATAATTTAATTCTAATTTAAGAGAAATTAAATAGTGTAACAGTGATTCCATGTAGGATTTCCTACATGGAATAGCAAACCAATAAAAAAAATAACATGTGTTTTGAAAATTAAAAATATTAAATTAACCATCTCACCTAGAGAAATTATATAGTGTAACAGTGATTCCATGTAGGATTTCCTACATGAAATGGCAAACCAATAAACAAAATAACATGTGTTTTAAAAATTAAAAATATTAAATTAACCACCTCACCTACCCTATAATCATGCAATCACTCATATTTTTTTTATTTACTAAAATATAGAAATACAAATACCATCCAAATAAATATTATGCTAATTTTTATATTTACTTTTCAAAATAAAATTCATTTATTTTCTTTATAAAAAAGCTTTTACATGATGGAATTTTCCCATATCTTTTTTTTATTAAGAAGATCCATAGTCAATTTTGAAATGATTCATGCATTTTATTTATTTAGGAAAAAGTAATTTTTGTTATAAATATCTTCAAATATTCATTTTTTTATATATAATGATGAATATAAATTTACAATCATTAATCTTCTTCTACTTAGTATGGTATCAATGTTTTCTTAAATTAAACTTAGAGTTTTTTTTTGAAATTTAAAAAGATTTTAAGACTTAATTTTATATTATGGTATATAAAAAATTTTTATTTTTATTTTTATTTTCTAATTAAAATTATTTTTTAGAATCATAGTTTAAACAAAAGGTAAATATATTTTTGAAAAAATTAAAAAAATAATTTAAAATAATTAATTAAGAATACTTTGATGTTAAATAGTAATGACAAACATTCCTAAATTATTTTTATAAAATTTGGAGGGAATAATGTAAAATAAAAAAATAGAAAATGAGGATATGAAAAGTCATAATATTTTTATATTATTATGCTAAAGAATGGAAAATGTTGAAGCAAACAATAAGTGCAAAATTTAAGAGAAAATATAAAGATCTTAATTCTTAAAAAATATATAGAAAAAGTGTTCCACATCTCACACTTGATAAAAATAAATATAACTCCTATTTTTGTTAAAATCAATTGAAAATAAATATGACAAGTTAAATTTATGAATCATTCTAAGAATCCATCGAAATGTAACTTTACTTGATCAAAATGTTATCACCTATAAATCATAAATACCTAGATTGGAAATAATAATAATAATAATAATCATAATACTTTGGATGATAAATTTGTTATTTACCATAACAAAATTAAACTTGTTGCAACTTAAGAATTCTTTTCAATATTTGAGATTGATCACTAAAAGATAGTTAAAATATTAATTTAACTACTTAAAAATATGAATTCACATGTATAAAGTTAAACATATTTTCACTTGAGTTAAATATGTCATTGCCTCTATTGATTGCAACATATAAGTATATGATATATTAGCATTAGGGTCTAAATGAATGTTGTTTATTTTAAAACAATGAAATATTAGTAAGCAAATTTCAAATACAAAACCATAGATAATGATTATAGTTTATTATACCTGAGATGTTATAGCCACATGCATTGATATATGTGTTTGTGTTAAAAATTGAGATGGCGTGATCACAAGCATCTGATATAAACTATTCATTCTATTAGGTATTGACACATTATTTTCAATATTCAACTGTGAAGAACTCCTCAATTGCTTACCTTTTCCTATATTATAAATAAAAAATAAAAATAAAAATATATTTAAAATTAAAACAAATATTAATGAATGTTAAATGCACCTAAATTTAATGGCATTATTTTTGAATTTTTCTTACACCTTTCAAAATGTTGTTTTAACCTTGTATTAGAAACACCCTTTGGTTGGGGATCCAAAAATGGATTAATAGAAACATCCTCATTATATGAATTATGCTCTTTATCCTCCCTTGTCTCATTATTCTCATTCAACATCAACTTTGACAACTCCTTATTCACATCAATGTCTAATTGATGAAGAGTATGTTGACATAATTCTCAAGTAACTTCATTTTCCTCACTTCAAATCAAGATATCATAACAAACTCTCATTAAATTATTACAAAATATAATGTCAATCTCATTAACATCCTTATAAGACTTTCCTTGAACATTCTCAAGTATCCTTTTTTTTTTTACATCTTTAGTCCATCTTCCTAAGATATAACATTCATGTATTTCAGTACTATTCTTGACAACAAGAATTTTGAATGCTTGTAAACATAATAATCCCATTGACTCAAACTTCTTGCAAGTACAACTAATAGTCATAGTAGATGCATCAAATTGAACATATCTCTTCCTTAAGTTTTATCCTTTATCCATCACTTCAAAGGAATATAAATGATCATGATAATAAATCTCTAACGAAGTTATTATAATGCCATTAAGAGATTCATTTTAAAATAAATTAAAGATTCTATGAGTGTAAACCTTTACTGCATGATTCAAAATGCCACTATTTTGAATGGCCCAAGGAGGCAAGCCTCGTTTACTATCATAGTCTTCAGTTGCTTCTTCAGAATACCACCTTCCTACTAAATCCTCAATTGATAATACAAATTTCATAAGTGGAGTAGTGTTTTTTGTAATACCTTTCAATACATTATTTATGCTTTCAATTTATTGAGAAGATCTAATGTCACCTAAAAATACATCCTTATTCAATGCCACACACCATTTATACCAATTTGAATATAAAGCATTCAACCATTTATGATCTTCAAAGTCATTGAATTCATTCATCATTGTATCCCATGTTATCTTGAATTCTAACTCTATTTCATAGTTATGCAAACAATGGTAAAATATGTTACAAAATCTAAAGTTAGAATTGTAACTACCCAAATGATAAGAAGCATTATTTGAAATATGCCATAAACATAATCAATGTTTAGTGTTAGGAAATACTTTTCCAATGGTATTTGACATTGTTGTATCTTGATCAGTGATAATAGTTTTTAGTGCTTTCCCTATCATTGATTCCAACAATTACATAAATAACCATATAAAAGATGATGTAGTCTCATCTAACAAGAAGGCACAACTAAGTATGTAATTTTTCCAATGGTGATTAACTCCAACAAAAGGTGAACAAATTAAATTATATTTATTTGTGTGAAATGTAGTGTCAAAAATAACAATAAAAAAAATCATAATCAATCCTTGATCTCCATCTCGCTAAAAAAAGTTGGTTATTCTATTCTCTTGATCAACTTGAATATTTTAATCATACATAACATCCTCATTCTTTCTAAGTTTGAAAAGATTAATCAAACTTTGTGAATCCCTTAATTCTATTAGAATCATTTTTTGCTTATTCATATGATTATAGCAATCTCTTTTTGTGAACCTAACATATTGACTTCCCCACCTTCTTTAGATATGTAAGCATATGCATCTGTAGTAGTTATGTCTACTTCAACCATTGAATTTTTCACATTGGCTTTATGAGTTATCAATTACCTATTAGATCTTAATAAATGAATCTCACTAAGTGATGAAAGTTCATGGTTATGGTCTGGTATGAATTTCATTACCTTCCATATATGATCTTTCATAGTAAAACAAACCATAGCTTGATAGCCAGTGTGGATTTCAAATTTACTACAATATCTTATTTAAGAAAGGCTAACTTGATATCTAAAACCTTGACTTGAACAATAAGATTCCTTTTGTGAGATATCTCTTGTGCCAACATGATATCTAGTAATCCCTCTTCTAATACTAAAATCAATCATCATGGCATGATCATTATATAATTTATATGTCTCACCTTCATTATAAATAGTCATATTCATCAAAGCATTAACATTTGTTTCACCTCGATTAGTAAATGACTTCTCTTTCTGATCATCCATGTTTGATGGTTCATTGTCATCATCAATGATCATAACTATGATAAATAAAATTATATATATATATATATATATATATATTTAGTTATTATAATCTTAATAAATAAAATTAAAATATATAATATGCATAAAATATAAAGAAATACCTTTATTATGATTAATAGAGTTTGACATTTTATATCTTTAGGATCTTCAAATATGCTACTAATTCTATAAAAAAATTAAATTGTAATTAAAATTATGACAGCTCATAATAATAATGATGATAATTAAATAATAATAATAATAATAACCACTATTGTTAATAAAAATAATAACAATAATAATAACAACTAAGTAAATATAATAATAACTATAGCCACTGTTAATAATTATAATAAAATAATAATAATAACTAAATAATAATAATAAGCCATTAATAATAATAATAATAATACAAATCAATTAATGCATTAATTATATTTATTTTAAAAATTAAATAAATTTTTTATGAAAGAAACTTTTCATAAATGAGTAATGTATAATCTTATAAAAAGATGAATAACATAATAAACTTATTATAAATAAGTGAACTATAATCTTTACCAAAAAGATGAATAATACAATAATAATTGTCACACCCCTCACGATGTAACATGCTCTCGTAGAACAGTTAACAGTCTTCAAATAAGTGAAAACTATTAATTATTCTATAAGAGATACGTAAAAATATTTTTCTTTTAAAATATTTTGAAATACACATATACTTAATAAACACCAAAATTACATAACTTAGGAGTACTTGGCATTTTTGAAAATTTGACATATAAATAATCCTGTTGATTTGGTGCCTCTGGATCCATATGCTTCTTTGTAAACTTTCAACCTACATTTATCAAATGACAAACATTGAGTATTTCACTCAGTGGTGCTATATAATAAATGCATAATAATATCATAAACATACATCATGATTCAAATATCTTATCATCTATAAATATATCATGCATCAAAGTTTGTTTAAAATATGTTGAAAAATGTCTCATGTTGATGCTCACTCAAATACTTGTTATGCCATTATATAAAAATACAAAATATCTTAATCATGAGTATTCTTTACAAAAATCACTATAATATAGCATTAAAATGCCCCCTTAACTCAATAACATTCAAAACTATCTGTAAATATTCAATGATAGTTCAAATATCATGGAATACTATTTCACATACTAATAATATCACTTGCACTCCATTGATGCTTGTAGAAAATACTTATTTCATGGTATACAAGTCATTAACGTCATTTCTATCAATTAAATAATATAGCAACCATGACTGTTCATAACCATAACTATAATCAACAAAATTATCTGTAATAAGATAATACTACATTAAATGAAATCATAGTAATACTTCTATATCACATTTAGCAATCATAGTGAACCTTTATCAATAGCATTAAGAACATTAACCACCTATTTCTGTGTAATGTCATATTGCATTCACAATGGTTTATTATCATGGATCAATGATAATTGATAATTATATCATATAAGATCAATAATAATCATTCTTTATATAAATCATAGCACAATTTCATCTTTGATATGAATAGTTCACTATATGCACTCATTTCGGACCTTTCCTTTCACTTTGCCTTTACTTTTTTAATATAACATAGAATGTTATGGAAACGTGAATATAAATACTATAAACAGTCATATGTGACTTCCTCTATGTAAAATACTGTATATAAGCCATCATGTCTCTGTAAACAATGATATATGTAGACTTATAGTGCACTTGTAATAACATTATCTTTCATTTCATTATAATTGAGGAATGATGCATGACTGTATGTATGTAATTATACTATGCATTCTCCCTCTGATTTTCTTGTAACATTTCCTTCATTTTTATATGATTATGCACAATCTCGTACTAGGTACTATATGTACCAGTACTCATCTCTCGTAGGAGGCATTATAATTGTATGATTCAGTGAACCTATTTTTCTTTCCATATAGGAACAAAAATGTATAATTCCATCGAGGGAATCCATAATCTCTATGACCTAGTATGCTTTCCTAGCATATAGCTTTGTATCATTTCTGTATCATTTCTCTCTTTTCCTACCTTATATCTTATGTATGACATGTCATGAATATAAATATGTATGTAAATGATTTATGATGTGATACGTATGCATTATGCTTAATGCCATGATGAATATGGAAATTAATAAGATATAATATCAATCTTCCACCATAAATCATTATTCATAATCCACATCAATTGATATTTCATGAATAAAGAAAACAGATATCATATAGCATCTCTGTACCTATGATAATTCACCTGCCAATCTCATTTAATAGATTGGAATATCATAAAATCTAAACTATATACTCCGACATTCATTTTCAATATAATAACTACTATTTAAAAGCATGACATATGTATCATTACGAAATAATAACCTTTATGCCATAAATTTTCAATAATGTATTAAACCATCATTATAAGAGAACATTTGTAATTCATTTCCTATGTAGACTTATCATAAGGTATTCTAAGTATGGTAAATAAATAAATATAGTGTACTTATGTACACCTTTCAATTATTGATCGAGTTATCAATTGGAGAAATCTTAGATAGCACAAACTTGTTAAGATAATTAATAGTCACTGTCATTATTCTTCCATTAAGTCTGTGACAAATTTCATTATTCACTTAATTAGTAAAGCCATTTACATTTTGCACAAAGTTTCTCACCATATGGAATTCATACATATCCATTTCATGTGGTTATACTTCAATTTCTAGTCATGATAATCATATTTGCACATTTTCATGTCATATCATTACATTCATCATAAGTAATAATTTTATATGCTTTTTGGCCAATTAAGCATCTTGAACAAATTACTATTCATTATGAATATTTAATCATCATTGAATTATATTTGAACAAGTTATAAGTAATTACCATTATTTATATCATTACACACTTGTGCATTCAAGTATATATGCATAGACAAGTCATACATATAATTTGAACATCCTTAATGTCCTAGTCATTTTCGCATTCATTAAGTATACTTAAATACTAGTGAACTCCATTTGATAACCTAATAGACCATTAACCTTATTCATGTATTAACACCTCCACATATTCAAGTACATACACCCATTTAATTCATATATAGGCATTTTGGCATGTAGGTCATGTATCTTAATCAGTTAAATATGTAAGGAACATTAATCAATCATGACTCAAACATAAGACATTAAGGTCAATTTATATCTCTAAGTGTATATACATGTGTATAACAATGAATAATGAGGTTTAAGTATGAATAGCTTTAAGTTTGAAAGCTTGGAACATGCATTCATTAAGTTGCCAAACATACAAGGCATGTTACTATTCATTTGGTAAGGTACACTATTCATTTGGTATGTTACATTATTCATTTAATCATTTTCTTTCATGAAATCTTCTTATTTTCACCTTACTTGTTCATGCCTTTATGTGACCTTGTAGGACAAGTTATGAACTATGAAGGATAATCACATTTATAACATCATCTATTGCATGAATCAAAGTATTAATCCATGTAAACAAAGCACAAAGCATAGACATTTAAGGTATGTAACTCAAACTTTTGAAAACCAAAAAATGCAAATACCATTTCTACACGTACTTAAACTAAATGAATTTTTAAGCTATCCTCTTAGCCTTTAATATAAACAAGTCATATACCATTAGAAACTAGATTTAATAAGCTTTAATTTGAGCAATTGTTTGCAATTTTTAAAATTCATTTAACCTATCAAATTGTAAAAGGCCTCATACCAAAGTTCCATGTCTAATTCC
The DNA here is from genome assembly GCA_948192965.1 of Dalechampia spathulata. NCBI lineage: Eukaryota > Viridiplantae > Streptophyta > Magnoliopsida > Malpighiales > Euphorbiaceae > Dalechampia > Dalechampia spathulata. The sequence continues at coordinate 9,031 of CANYBF010747485.1, forward strand.
TGTTCAAATGTGATAGTCTAAATAGCAAGACATTTTTGACCATGCAAGTGAATTTAAAATTTACGAGTCTAGTACCATTGGAAACTAGATTAAAAGAGCATTCCAACGATATATTAGACGTCTAAAAACTCAAACATTATGACAGTCAAAAGATAATTACCATAAACCCCTAACTTTACTTTTAAGGTTTGATTTTAGCAAGCACTTGCATATATCATGTATACCTCATCCTTTAAGCATCCAAACTTCATCTTCACCATTCTAGCACCACATTTCATCATAATTATGCACAATTTAATAGAATATACACTTTGACTAAATTATAGGAGTCAAAATCAAAAAGATATAAATTTGGGCAACAAGTATTTTCTTTAACATAACTTCACCTTTTTCTACTTTTCATACATTTATTCATGATCTTTACCATAATTTATCTCACCAACATCTCATACATACTTTAAATAGTAACTATATCATCATTTACAAGCTACTCTAGCTAGGGTTTGCATGAAATATATAAACAACATCAAACCAAAATCAGATGTAATAAACATCACATATCTGCTTATAACAAATAATTTTCATCCATAAACAACTACAAATCTTTTCATTCAAATTAATTTATTAACTTGGCCAAAATCTTCCCCTTGCTAAAATAGTAAGAAAACAAAGTAAAAAGGAAGCAAGAAAAAACTCATAATACAAAAATAAGCATGCATACACAATAAAACTAAATTCTCTATAAAGAAATTTACCTTAAAATTGTAGTTTTCTCTACTTAAAAAATGAAAAAGGGGAAAAGAGGAGGAGAAGAGGAGTATTTCAAATTGACGGAGGAAGAAATATGCTACAACTACCCATATTTCCCTTTTAATTGATATTTATTTGATTTAATACAAAATTTAAAGAAGGAACCAATCGTATGTTAAGACATGTCGACATATGATAAGCTTGCTTATCAAACTTAAATTCTTCTTTTTTTAATTAATTATTATTACGTCATTTTTGTATCATATTCACATAAGCATCATACATGTCATGTATTATATGAATGTACATAGATACCATACATAAATTGGTTTCCAAAAATTAACCTTTTATTTTCATGAATGACATTTATGTCTTTAATTACTACTTAACTTTTAAAAAATTCTAACTTTATTTAAACTTTCATTTACATATTTTAACATATACTTTCTCATATAATAACATGTCTAACATGCCAAAACATCACATATCACATATAATTTTCATCATTAAGCTTTATGAAAAGTATTCAACATAAGCATGACAAACTCATATTCATAATGCATCTTGTGCACATTTTCATCACTTTAACCATCTTCTCACTTTCTTTTCATTTCTTTCTCTATAAATTCTATGTCATATAGAATTGCTTCACTTCTATATCATTTCATAATATTTTTCTCATCTTAATCATTCACAAATCACTCCTTTTGCATTCTCATAGCATAACATGTCATATATGTTTTTCTTATGCTTACGACTTTTCTATATATATTCTCTTTCCATTATTCACCTTCAACTAAGTAAATAATGTATTTATATACATAATAATTCATATTAACACCTTAAGAATATTTAATTCACTAATAATCACCTTTGAGTCCATTTTCATTTTATTACCATCTAACATGCACAAATCATATTCTTACCTTACTTTTATACATACATTCATAACTTTAAACATTTTCTATACTTCATGTATTCTCTTACCATGAAATACATGCATACGTATATACTTTGACATTTAACATAATTAATCCATGCTTGTGCACCATTATAGCATGATCATAAAATACGTATGCATGCATGAATTTAAGGTGCATACGAGGGTGTGATAATAATTCTTTGATTCTTTTATTATTCTTTAAATAATTAAAATTAAAAGTAAGAAATCTTGTAAAAATATAGCTAATATATTATTACAAAACTTTTAATAAATGGAAACAATCAAACTTTTTAATAATCTTGATTGAAATTTTTAATAATTTTGAATAAATAATCTGAAATATTTTTCTTTATATGAAAGTAATCTAGGTTTTTATAATCATAATTAAATAATTTTATTTAAATAAATATCTTTTTCCTTTAAAAAAAGGATATATTTATCCTTTTATAAAAAGGATTTTAATAGCAATTAGGATTATGATAAAAAAAATTACTATAATATTTATTTGGATGATATTTGTAAATAAAAGGAATATGAGTGATTGTAGGATTATAGGATAGATGGAGTGGTTAATTTAATATTTTTAATTTTTAAAACACATGTTATTTTTTTATTGGTTTGATATTCCATGTAGAAAATCCTACATGGAATCACTGTTACATTATACAATTTCTCCTAATTTATGTCTAACTAAATTATTATCAAAATACGGTATTATATATTTTATATAAAATTATATAAATATTAAGTTTTTATAAATTAGTATGATTATTAATTAATTTTTAGATTTATTTTAGATAGATAAAAATTAGTATTTATATTTGGATTTAAATCAAATTCTTTTTATAGACTTTTATTTTCATTTATCTTCTTTCACTCTTTTAATAACTAAAGTTTCATAACGTGCATTGCATGTTAGCATGATTTTTTTGACCTATCATTTTTAAATATTTTTATTTTTTATTTTTTCAAAATTTTTACCATAGTAATATTTTCTATAATTTTAAATTAATATTTGACATTTAAGCATTATGTACTTATTTAAAATATTATTTATATAATGTTTTCATCTATTCATTTATAAAAAAATGAGAGCAAATGTTTATTTATCTATTTGATAACAAAACCTCTTTATAGACTACATTTTTATGTATGTTAATTCCTTCTTTTTTAAATCATCCTTTTTGACTAATACATTTATTGTTGAGCTTGAAATCCTTCTTAACAATACAACATATAGCTATCCATGAAAAAACATCTTCTGACAAGTATACTCCTACATTTGGTATTGTTTGTTCTTATGTCTTGTTTATATCCTTCACTTTTTGGTGGATTCAATGGTATTCTTGGTAGTAACACTTGTCTATTAGCATGTTACCCAGCTGTTATTTTAGCATGTATGATAATTTTTTCAAATCTTATGCATACCATTCGATTTCCATTCCACAATCCATTTGGTGCATCCAAATTCCTTAAAAGTATTATTGGGTAATTAACTCTCAACTGTAGTTTATGTAGTAGGATTCCATTTAGTTTCAAACTATTTATAAATTCTTCTTGATAATTGATATTGATGTCATCAACTGCATAATCATAACTAAAGTATACTTTAGTCTCTCCCGATAACATATCTATCATCATATGATTCAATTTATCCATATATTCATTCTTTGTTGTCAATATTGCATAGTTTGTCATGTATTATGATGATATCAAGTTCTTAACAAAATCAAGAAATACATTTTGTATTAATGCCTTCTTGCATGAATCTTTTCCATTATTTTGTACCATCATTTCATCTAGTATGATTATGTTTCCATCATGAGTTATAGACTCTTTCCCATCCCCCACTCTTTGTAAGGAATCACTAAAGGTTACATTTTAATTTAGCTCGTATGTTATTTATCAATTTAACCCTTTCATTTTATTCTAAAGATATGATGTTACTAGACTTGCATTAACTATTTCTTGCCTTGTTCCTTTGGGGACTATTGGTAATACCTGTCTAAAGTCACCTCTAAATATCATCATTTTTCTACCAAATGTATCATTATTGTTCATTATATCTTTGAGTGTTCTATCAATTGTCTCTACCATATATTTCTTGGTCATTGGTGCTTCATCCCATATAATCATACTGGCTTTGTATAATAACATTGTTAAGCCACTCTGCTTTGATATACCATATAATGTTATTTCTATTGGATTAAGTGGAATGTTGAATCTAGAGTATGTTGTCCTTCCTCCTGGCATTATTGATGTTATTACACCTAAAATTGCTATTGCTATAGCTATATTTCTTTTTGATCTTAGATTAGCCAATAATGATTGATATAATAAAGTCTACCTTGTACCTCTTGGTCCCATCCATAAAAAATATCTCAGTACATCTTAAGTTTAGTCTATTCATTATCACCGTATATGCATATTTTTATCCCAAATTAAGCTTTAACACTGCATCAATGTCTTCTTGTAGAATTTGCACTGCTATCTTCTTTGTAATCTCTCTATTATTGATCTTCATTTGGCTAAGTTGGTGACTTTCTTTTGTAAGTATATCATAACTTTTCACATCCTTACCCATGCTTATCATGTGCTTTTGGATATCACTCAAAGTGCAAGATATTTGTGTTTCTATCAAGTTCTTGTGCATTTTAACATAATCTTCAACCATCAATTGAACAATATCTTGTTATAGTTTTTTGACATTTGTGGGCTCACAATACACCAATAATATTATGAATAATCTTCTAAACTCTAATGGTATCTTGAATATTGCTGCCTCACTCATGCATTCTTTTATGCTCTTATTTGATTCAAGCAACCCTTCATTATAGCAGCTTCCTTAAATGTTAGACATTATATACCATATACTATAAGCAAGTCATCAAAATCAAATGACTTTGGACCCTTGACATTATTTAAAAGTATCCTTAAATAATACATTTCTCCTTCCATCTGGTTAGCTACATTTACACATCCAATGATATTTCTAGTTTTTCTTTTTATCCACTCTCAATTTTTTATATTCTAAACATAATGCTCTGGACATTCCCTCTATAATAGTATGCTTGTTTCTTAACTTTTTTAACATATAACAAAGTATTTGGTCAACATCATTTTTTTACGTGATCTTATTGAAGTATGCCTTGTAAGTTCTAGTTATGCCAAAATTTCATTATATGCTTGTTGGGTAGATGGAGTTATAGGTTCATAATAGTAGAATAAATATCATTCATGTCAAACTCATATATCCTCCACATAGCTTCTTATGGTGATACCCATCTTGCATCTTGATAACATTGTATCTCATTTATTTGATTCTCTTCATCTCCAACCTAGAACATTATTTTGTCATGCCCTTTATAGATATACTTGTATAAGTATTTCACTACTATCAATCCAAAGTAAACCTATTATAATTTAGCATATAGAATTAATGAATTATTTATTTTACTTTTTATACTTCATTTGTACAAAAAATTTTACCATATTATAATACATTATTGCATTAAAAAATTCATTACCTCTACATTGATATGAAAATCATATCTTATAAGCAAATGTAGATTATAAGGCACAACCTATTTACTATCAAATATCTTATTTCCCTTTTTTACCTACAATATGATAAGAATGCCATTATTTTTATTTTATTAAAATATGTAACATAATTTTAACAACATAAATAATTTGTTAGCTAATAATTATTTTTAGGTCTACTATATATAAGATATCCAATATGCCCTAACATTGTCTTGCTATTATATGATCTTGGATATTTGCATCTGCATCTTCCTTCAATCATGCAAGGACAATTAGGATTTTCTTGTCCACTTTTATAATAGAGCATATGTTTTGTTACACATGTATAGTACTGGATACTTAATCTCATCTGGAATCTTTGTCATAACATATTTATCAAAATGATTTAGGTTAGTTACTTTACTTATGGACTTTAATATGACCAAGACGTGTGCATGTGAGAGACCTCTCTTCTAATTCGATTACATGCGCATGTGCTATTACCTCACCAAATATCTTCTTTTTGAATAATTGATCTTTAAGATCCTGTAACTTTGCTCTGAAAACTCGAATAATTAAATGTGGAACTTCTAATGGTTTTATTCCTACTTGCATATTCTTTACTATCTCTTCTCATTTAGGATTGCATATCATTGTAATAAAAGAGATCAGGCTTTCCAAATGCTTGCACCAAAACCATTACATCTATGTATCTTCTTCATACATCTATAGGTCCTCCAATATGATTAGCTAGTAAGATTGTTCCTTTACCCACTTATTTCCCTCTTATCTCCCTTACTTTGACATTGTTTACTATATCCTAGTATAGCTCAGCATGCATTACTGATTATTATATCCTATAAAAGTTAAGTGTTATCATCTCTAATTTGATATACATATCCACTATGAATTGTTATAATAGTCTCTCAGAAAGCAATATTAGAGATGGCTCATCCTCTCTTATTTAGAAATGGTAGCAATAGTATTCACAACAAGATATATTTCATGAATTTCATATCTTTACACCTGTGTTTGATCATTCATATTAATTACATATATTTTTTCATGTAAGGAACATTTTAAATTTTTGATGAATTAGATTATGTATTTAATTTTAAGCAATAATATACTGACTTTGTCCCTCTTTTGCAATGATATTCTCTGTTGTTGTCTCTATTATCATTTACAGACTTCAATCCTCATTTGTAGTGTTTGTTGATTCTCATTTAGATCTTGTATCTTTTTGATATCTTGGTGCCATCCACTCTCTCCTTTTAGAAATAGAATTAGATATTGCAATGCATCATAACATCCATAGAAGTGTTTGACTCTGTATTGTTGTATTGAACGAGCCTGTATAATTATTTCTCTATCTAATGCTCCATTTGGGTTATTGCCTTCAACTCATATACATGTCATATCTTCTTCTATTGGAGCTTTATATTGATGATTCGTTCTTGTATTCCTTTTTTTGATCCAGATGTTAAGGTTATATAAGATAGTATTAAGTCTTTAAAATACCTTAATATAAGGATTTTCTTCTATAATCTTCATTAGCCCCCTTATATTTTCTTTACATAAAATCACATTCTTCATTGTCTTTATTCTATTTTGCACCTCATTGATGGAGTCATAGAAGTATAATTAAAAATATCGTTGAATCCCAATTGTTAGTACTAGTTATGATAAGTTATAGTATATTTATCCTTATGCTTTAAATGTATAAACTCCATTTCTATTTGATGCTAGTTCCTTGTCCAAATTAACACCTAATGATGTGAATGCAAATAAGTTATTATATAACCTATTATTTGCTTGGAATTCCTTTGCTTCTTTTGAGTTTAAAATGAATAATTGCAATAATTCTTCTAATACATAGGCTTTAGATAGTTTAACCTTTTTGATTTGGCAGCTAAATGTTGGTAGTTCAATCTTAAATCTTTTTATCCTATAGTAGTTGTAATTTGGAACTTATTTCAGCTTAGATAAGTTATAGCATATAAGCTTATGTATTTTGTTTCATACAAGTTAAGTTTGCAAGCATTAAAAATCATTATTATAATAATATTGATATTAATATTTTAGGAGATTTTCTATTTACCTTCTATTTCTTGTACTTCCAATTGAGTTTTGCATAATCATTATATGAGCGCCGGTTTCTACCGACCGCCCAGAGTGAGGCTTGCGAAGCTCACGGACCAAGGATCGCACTTGGAGTGAAAGCATAGTCTTTCGAAGGGGCTACCTCAGGGAATGATATGGACTCAAAAGAGTCATAAGGGAGTCACCACCGGATGGTTCTGGATTAGTCCAACCGACCCATAACATGAGCGCTAGTTAAACCCTTTAAAGATTGGGTTTGGGTGGTGGAGATCTATTTCTATGAGTTTCCAAAATTTATTTTACCATTATAGTTGGAGTTAATTATCCTAAGCAGGCAAGCATACGAGCATATATGTAAGTGCACAGTGCGACATATGATTTGGTGTTGCACGGTTAAACGTAGAATGGCATATAATGCTATATGGCATTTGGATGACATGATATATGCATTACATCTGACATGATGACATATTAAAATGACATGGCATATGCATAACATGGCATAGTGATGCATGGGTCAATTGGCATTTGACATGGCATACGACATGGCATGTGGTATGGTATATGGCGTGGCATGTTATAATGACATGTGACATGGCATGGCATCATGGCATAATGGCATATGAGATGACATGGTATATTGGCATATACCATGGCAAATAGCGCGTATTGGATTGTATGTTGGTGTATTTGAGTTGTATCGGCATACGAGATAATTATGTTATGGCATACATATGCATGATATGGTATAAAAGTGTGTGGATGTGGCATGTGACATGGCATGTGACATGATATGACATATATATTTAAGCAAATATAATAAACCATCCATAAATGAAAGAATACCAAAAAGGCTGGTGAAAGAGATCGAGGAAAATAGGGGATACACATGAGATTTTAGGGAGAATTATTACAAAACATGAATAATTCTACCCTATTATAAAAATATCCTCACATACATCATTTTGGGACGTTAAGTAATATCCCCTCCTCCTCGAGTATTTTTCCACCTTGAGTAGCATGAGCCAAAAATGCACGAGCGATAAATGCAAAATAAGCACAATAAATTCATTAGTAGCAAACGAATTTAGGATTTATTTGACTAGTCAAATGCCATGTGAAAGCATGAACCAAGAGTCAAAATTCAGTAAATTGTTTGGCAACAATCATGCGAATCAACATGAGCTGGATCATGAAAATTAATTAAATAAAAATTATTTTAAGCAAAATTATTTTTGTTTGATCAAAAAAAATTAAATGGGAATTGCTAACATCACATAGCAACAATTGGAGATAGCAACTCAACCAATTTGAATCCAATCCTATCAAAAATCACATTTATACGAGTTAAATAAGCATTTAATCATGGAAAATCAATTTTGAGGCCAAAATTAATTAAATGTAATTAATTTTTGATTGATCCAATCTATGTGAGTTACTGCTAGACATCAAATGTTATTGGAATTATCAAAACGGGTTTGAAAATGAGTGAAAAATATGATTTTTCAAAAAATTTTCAAAGAACATATGCACGCATATAGTGCTATGAGCGCAGCACATAAGCTATGTGTTGCGCACATACCATGATGTGTGGTACACATAAGGAATCAATCTACAATAAAATCAAATTTATCAGTATAAAAATGATCTACAGACCAAAATACGCAACTTTAATGAAGACAGTACCTCATTTTTAACATGAATCGACATCCAAATTGCAAATCGAACAAGTATATGCGCATTTAACTTGAAAAATCAATTTTAAGGCTAAAATCAATTAGATCTAGATAATATTTGATAGATCTAAAACATTAAGACTATGGAAAAGCCATTAATGTTGCTAGAAACATCAAATCTGAGACAGAAACAAGTGAAAACGGAAGTAAAATTGGGTTTTCTGGAAAAACAGAAGGGTATGTGTACAGCACATAAGCCTATGTGTGCCACACATAGGCTATGTGTGGTGTACATAGGTGAAGGTGTGGCACACATAACACAGAGATTTCAAACAAAAATAAGTTTTTTAGCAAAAGCACGATCAACAGACAATTTCCAGTAAGTTTAATGAAGGAGGCACTCCATTTTAAGGATGAACATGTGTTCAAATCAAGTAAATGTGCATTTAACTTGAATAATTAATTTTAAGGCTAAAATTAATTAGATCTAGGAAATATATAATAGATCTAGAAGACCAGAGGCATGAACAAGCCTCTAATATTGCTAGATTCATCAGATCGGGCAAAGAAATAAGTGAAAATAGGAGAAAAAACTCAATTTTCTATAAAAGCTGAGGCCTATATGCACCACACATAGGTTATATGTGGTGCATATAGGTCTATGTGTGGCGCACATAGCTTGGAAAATAGAAGGAAAATAGAGGATTTTGGCAAAAATGTAAAATTGGGCTCGGATCTAGGTAGATCAAAGCCAGAAACACATAGTTTTGATTACAAAATAGCATGAGTAATCAATAAATAAACATGATTGAGGCCAATCAACAAGAAATCAAGCCAAAAATTGGAGATTTAAGCAAAAATCCAAAGAAAGTGGAAGAAAAGT
>CANYBF010747595.1:0-13140 GCA_948192965.1 Dalechampia spathulata
TGCATTCATGCACGAGAGCTTTTACGCATCTGGAGATTCAATTGAAACTTCGGACGAGAGCCCACCTAGGAAAATTGACTTGTCATATGTCCGTGGTGATATAAGGTTGGAAGGGAGGGAGGCATGTTTATTTATACCATGCTCTAACCGTTTCATGTTTTTTGTCAAACACGCATACACGCATCATCGCTAACCCGTTTTGTGACAGCCATAACATTATTCTGTTTATAGATGACATTTTAGGGCATTCATACATTCTACGTGATGCATTTCTCATCCATTCATGCAAATGCATTCTGACATACTTAGGAACATCATGCTGATATATCTTTTTGTAGTTTGCATCATAGGCACTCAGTGGACCAGAGATTCGCGAGGAAGACTTGTTCGAGCCGACATTCCCATCATATATACACCTGATTCTGCATCTTCATCATTTGCATTTACACTAATTCCAGAAATGGCATGGTCTGATATGCCTGATATGGAAGAGCTGGTCTTTCGGATTACAGAAGAAATGCTTTGGGGGGACTTTGTTAAGAAACTACAGAATCAGATCGGGAAATTTATGACAGACAAGTGGACAGAATTACAGTTAGGAGCCGGTGGTTCATCTGGGAACGGACATACTGAGGATTTGGCTACTGAAGGCCAAACTACTGCTGCTACAACCACTAAGAAGGGGAAGAAGGTGGTTGTCGATGATCCCTGCAACGACTATATTGATTTGGAGGATGCTATTCCCAATATGCCTACTGTCACTGAGACCAAAACGACAGATGCTATTGAGTCGGACTGGGCACAGGCCATGGATCAGAAACTGGGGCAGTTTGAGAGTCTGTTAAAGCAACAGGGAGTTCTTGTCGATCTAGGCATAGATGATGAGTTTTCCGTTGACACTATCGGGCATCTCCCCGATAACTTTAAGATGCCAGATTTGCCTAAGTTTGGAGGTAAAGGTGATCCACGGACCCATTTGAAGCAGTTTCTGATCTCAATGAGTACAGTGTCGGTGCAAAAGGAGATGGTGCTGAGGTTTTTCCCATTGTCACTGACTGGTGCTGCTATGACCTGGTATCATGCTTTAGATAGACAAACCAGAGACAGTTGGAAAAGCTTGTACAAAGCTTTCTGTGCGCAGTACGGTTTCAATGCTGGTGTTGAGACCACCTTGGCCACACTGGAGATGGTCAAGCAAAAGTCCGGGGAGTCGTTTGTTGATTATTTCACCCGGTGGATGAACACGGCTGCTTTGCTGAAGGTTAAGCCGATGAAATCTGATTTGATTGCCAAACTGGTTGCTGGTACATTGCCAGTTTACTTGGAGAAGATGCGGTTTCACACATACCATGATTATAGCGATGTACATGCCTTGGGAGTCAAGGTTGACTAGGCAGAAGCTGAAAGGAAGAAGGATACTCCGGGTACACGGAAATTTTCATCAGGGGGCATCTCTAGGCCCCAATTCATCTCAAAGTCAGAGAAGAATGTTGTGGAAGTGAACAGTTTAGAGCAACGAATGAAGTTCTCAAATTTGGGGGTTTCAATGTCCAAAATCTTCGGTAAATTGCAGAAGGAGGGGCTGATTGTTCCTTTCCCAGCCAGGAGTAGGCCTGTACCGGCAGGTGCTGATAAGAGCCTGTATTGCCAGTTTCATCAAAACCATGGGCACGACACGGATAACTATAGGTTGCTGAGGATCAGAATACAGGATCTGATCGACTCTGGTAAGATCGTAGACCCAGAGAAGAGAGGGCCAAGCACGAGGAAGAATCCGTTGCCCAATTACAATAAGGTATCGCATACCCGGGCAATTCTGACTGGAAGGAGCTGGACTGAGGAGGAGATCATTGGGAATGTTACTTTGATCACTGAGACTGAGGATGATAGGGCTGCTAGATTGATTGTGGAAGCTACGTTGATTTGGGAATTTCAGAAGTCCCGTAATTCTGATGCTGATGTCGCTACTGCTGAGGTGTTGGTTATTGACCCATTTTTGGATTCTGACGAATCGGAAGCAGACAAGGAGCTTGTTCTGGAGTATGTTTATGATCCGTTCGGGGAAGATGATTTATAGACAGATGAGGCTGCTCTGTCTGTACTCAACCAGACAACTAGTTCGTGGGATGAGGCTGCTCCCAAGAACTCTGATATGAGTACATGGGTTTCTCGGGTTTCATCATCAACCCAGAAGATCCATATTTCAAAGGAAGATGAGGCTGCTCTTCCTAACACAAATCATGTGACCCGAAGCGGTAGAGTTTACCAACTAGATGATGTACAACAGAAGGGAAAATGGGTTGAGGCTGCTCCCCCAGCTAAGAGTAATCTGGTATTAGAATAGCTGAAGAGAACCAATGCCAATGTAAGCTTACGACAATTGTTGATGTGTTCGGATGAGCATCAGAAGGCTCTAGTTGAGGCCTTATCTACAGTTACAGTCTCAGCGGCTATATCCTCGGGAGATGTGATTAGTTTGCTGAAGAGAGAGCCAGTGCTGGAAGTCATGCAACTCGGTATGTCCAGCAGTAAGGACTCTGTAACCTTCTCTGATGAGGATTTGCCCACTGACGGGTCATTGCATAACAGAGCCCTGTTCATTTTGATTAAGATTTTGGGCTGGAACACATCGTGTGTAATGGTTGACGATGGGTCTGCCATTAATGTGTGCCCCTATAGGATGTTGAATATGCTGGGTATTCAAGAGGAGGATCTGGTAGCTTCGAATGTGGTCATCTGGGCGTATGATAACTCTAAGCGGAAGGCTTTCGGATCTTTCACGACCATGGTTACAGTTAGGTTGATTCAATCTGCCATGGAATTCACTATGCTAGACATTCCAGTCACCTTCGCTATGCTGCTTGGCCGACCGTGGTTCCACCCACTGAGGGGTGTCCCTTCCACTGTTCATCAGAAGATTAAGTTCCCTACTAACACAGGGGTTATTACTATACCGGCAGCATCTGATTTGGTAGTATCTTCTCTGTCTACTGGTTTCCCAGAATTGAGTGGGTTTCAGCTTTCCACCATCTACGAGGATGAACTCAGTGCTTTCATTTCCTTCTAATTCTCAAGGATGGGTTTCCTACCGGGAGCAGGACTTGGACGTCACCAGCAAGGTATGACGAGGCCTATTCCTTATAAGGGGCAGATTCAGACTAAGTTCGGGTTGGGCTTCGACCCGAAGACCATGAAAGGAAGGGAGGGAGAGGAGATTGTGTTTGTAAAGGAAGCTGCTACTGTGAAGAAATCAGCTGGTCCGACTGATATGACACTGTTGGCTGATGTGGAGAGGATGATCCTAGGCCAAGTCACTATGCTGAAAGATAGTGCTGCAGAGAAAGGCAAGACGAAGCTGTCCGAGGATAGTATGGGTCAGCCAGCTAATAATGCTGATGTCACTGATGATCTTAATTTGTCTTTCATTTTTGAGGAAGATGTAACACTGAACAAGATTAATGCAATAAGATCAGATTTTGCTTACTTGTGTGATCTTTATTTTGATTCTAGCATGCATACACATCATAATGATATGAGCATATTTGATATCAATGCTGCATCCACATATGCATTTAACTTGGGCACTGAAAATGATCCTCGTTTGATCAACTTGTCCGACGCCTTGACTGTCAGTTAGAGAAAAGACATAGAATCTATACTGAAAAGACATGAAAGGACTTTTGCTTGGTCGTATGAAGATATGCCAGAGGTTGACAGATGGATTGCAGAGCACCAAATTCTGACTTTCCCCGAGATCAGACCAGTGAAGCAGAAGTTGAGACGGCTCAGACCGGAATGGGCACAGAAGGTGAAGGAGGACATCACCAAATAGATTACAGCTAATTTTCTGGAAGTGGTTGAGTATCCTACCTAGCTTGTCAATGTTGTGCCGGTTGTGAAGAAGGATGGCAGAGTCAGGGTATGTGTGGATTATCGAGATCTGAACAACGCATTACTGAAGGATGATTTCCCACTGCCGCATATTGATGTTCTGATAGACAGTGCAGTAGCCAGTGCCATGCAGTCATTCACGGATGGGTTTTCAGGGTATAACCAGATCCTGATGTCAACTGTTGATAAGATCAAGACTGCATTCGTTATAGAGTGGGGTACGTACTGTTACAGGGTGATGCCCTTTGGATTGAAGAACGCTGGTGCCACTTATCAGCGGGCAGCCACCACCCTGCTGCACGATATGATGCATAAAGAGGTTGAGGTTTACGTGGATGATATGATGGTGAAGTCTCCAACTCGAGAGTCTCATACTGTAGCGCTTGATAAGTTTCTCACTAGAGCTGAGAGATACAATATGAGACTGAACCCGAAGAAGTCTGTGTTCGGAGTAACATCGGGAAAGCTGCTGGGTCACATGGTTAGTAACCGGGGAATTGAAGTTGATCCCGACAAGATTAAAGCCATATAGGAAATGCCAGCTCCTAAAACAGAGAAGGAGGTACGAGGATTTCTGGGCAAAATACAGTATATCAGCCGGTCGTGTGGGATGAAAACTGCCAGAAAGCCTTTGAAGCGATAAAAAGTTATCTAATAGCGCCTCTAATTTTACAAGCACCGAAAGCTAGTATTCCTCTCATTTTGTATCTGGCTATTGAAGAATTGTCTCTAGGGGCAATGATGGTTCAAGAAAATGAGGCCGGAACTGAGCACGTGGTCTACTGCCTAAGTAAGAAGCTCCTAGAATATGAGACGAGGTACAGTCGGGTCGAGAAGCTATGTCTGGCCATGGTATGGGTTACACAGAGGTTGAGGCACTACTTCCAGAGCTACAAAGTCCAGGTGGTGACTAAGGATGACCCGGTGCATTATCTGTACAATGTGCTGTCATTGGTTGGAAAATTGGCAAAGTGGTTGGTATTACTGTCTGAGTTTGACATCGAGTATATACCGAAGAAGGTGATTAAGGGACGGGTGATAGCGGAATTCCTGGCACTACAACCAGTCGAAGGAATGGATCATTGGGAACTTGAATTTCCTGATGAACATCTAGATATGATCATGTTGAATGGTTGGAAGATGTACTTTGACGGAGCCATAAACAGGCAAGGTGCTGGGGTTGGCGTAATACTGGTTACCCCCTTGGGTGAGATCATCCTTATGGCGATGAAACTGGAATTTTTGATCACCAATAACATGGCGGAGTATGAAGCATGTATTCATGGTATCAAGGCCCTGATAGCACTGAAAGTTACAGAAGTGGAGATTTATGGTGATTCATTGCTGGTTGTACAACAGACTAAGGATGAATGGGAGGTTAAGGAAGAATGTTTAAAGCCTTACTCAGTTCATTTGAAGGGTTTGCTCTGGATGTTTACTCGATGCCAGTTCATTTACTTACCACGAGGTGAGAATGAGATGGCTGATGCGCTTGCAACACTGGCATCCGTGTGGGAAGGCCCCAATGAGTCTCTGATGCAGCCACTATCTTTAACGACATCCAGAGCTCCATGCCATTCACATCTGGTGGTGATGGTGACTGAAACAGATGAAAATGAATGGTATGCAGATATTCTGAATTTTTTGAAAGAAGGGATCTATCCTAAAGGTGCCTCAAAGACCGATCAAAAGACTATTCGGTGGCTTGCATGTCAGTATTTGCTGTTTGGGGATGATTTGTATAGGAGAACGGTGGACGGGCAGCACCTGCGTTATGCTACAAAGTCAAAAGCACAGCAGTTGATGGAGGATATTCACGCTGGCTTGTGTGGTGCTCACATGAATGGGTACATTTTGTCGAAGAAGATCCTGAGGTAGGGTTTCTACTGGACCACCATGGAATCTGACTGTATTAAGTTTGTAAGGCACTGTAAGGAATATCATATTTATGGAGATCTCAAGCATATGCCCCCGACTGAGCTGCAGAGTCTGACTTCGCCGTTGCCATTTTCAGCTTGGGGAATCGACATCATCAGTGAGATACATCCTCATGCTTCTAACGGACATCGCTTCATAGTTGTTGCCATTGACTACTTTTCCAAGTGGGTGGAAGCAGCTTCATTCAATAAGTTGGGTGCAGAACAGATGGCTCGGTTCATTGAGAAGGACATCATCTGCAGATATGGCGTGCCTCATCATGTTATGACGGATAACGAGGTACAGTTTCAGGGTAAGACTCGGGACTTATTGGCTGCTTATGGGATTGAACATCATAAATCTTCACCGTACCGACCGCAGGCTAATGGTGCTGTTGAAGCCGCGAATAAGAATGTGAAGAAGATCCTAGCTAAGATGTCGATGAGCTATAAAGATTGGTCTGAGAAACTACCGCTGGCACTTTAGGGTTATAGAACGACAACAAGGATGTCAATGGGGATGACTCCTTACTCTTTGGTGTATGGTATGGAAGCTGTCTTGCCAGTTGAGCTTGAAATGAAGAGTCTCAGAGTCACTTTGGAGGCTGAGATTCCTGAATTTGAATGGCGAAGAGAGAGGTATGAACAATTGGCCAGAATGGATGAGCAGAGACTTCGAGCTCTCTTTCACATGCAACTGTATCAGAAGCGGATTGCTCGGGCATTCAATAAGAAGCTACGCCTGCAATTACTGAAAGTCGGTGAGCTGGTGTTGAAGCAGTGCAGAACAGCGATCTCTGATCCTCGGGGAAAGTTTCGACCGAACTGGGAAGGGCCTTTCGTTGTCAAGAAGATTATGTCTAAAGGTGCTGTGAAGCTCACTGATATGGATGGTAACGAATTTTCTGAACCAATCAATAGGGATTGGCTGAAGCTCTTTCATGTCTAGCCCGCTGAGATCTACTTGAGTTCTCAGGCAAAAGTTAGGGTTTCCTTCCGAGAAAAAAAAATAAATGAAAAATGAAAGCTCGCTGAGTTGAAAACCTAAAAATAGGCGATTCAGGCAGAAATTAGAGCATCTGAAAAATGAGAGCCCGCTGAGCTGGAAACCTAAAAATGGGCGGTTCAGGCAAAAATTGGGGCAGAGAGTTAGGTTGGCTAATGAGAAAACCATTAACGGCTGATTAGTCAGGATGGTCAAGGCGTGGGACGTGAACAGTGCTCATTTTAAATGTTTATAAAAATGCAGCATGATCATCTCATATGTTAATGCTATTATGGTTTTTTATGCAAGTTTGGAATCTGAATATAAGTTCATGCATTTCATCAAAATTCTGGTTGCTTCATCATTACATGTAGATGCTAGTCCTGATTTCTTTCCCTGCAGTACAGCTCTCTGTGATAATCATCCCGGGCGTCGGGATCAGACTCATGCTGCAACATTGCTACCCATTGATGGTAATGGATAGAAACTCCAGATGAAGCTGAATGGCAATATGGAGTCACCTCTCTACGTGTCCACACTTGCACTAGATGATCCAGGAATTGCTGTGTTACGCCTGCTCCCCTAAATATAGGCAGTCTGGCAAGGATGAATTGCAAAGCCCCGTACTGTCTGCATAGACGTGAAGGTGCGTAGAATGAGCATCTGAAGAGACCTGCTAGTGGCATGCAGTCTGCATAAGTGGACACTGTAACATGCTCGATACGCCATCAGAGGCATGTCCATCTGATTCTGTCGCCTGTCATCTGAGAGATATGATCAAGCCAATCCGTGGTACTGGAACCCGATCCAGGGGATGACAGTCATCGCGACCGGAAACTTCAGGGAGTGTATTGGTTCAGCCTGCCTGTGGGGATCTCAAGTAATCCTAACTTCTCCTGCAACCAGATCTGAAAAGAAAAAAGAAAAAAAGAAAAGAAAAAAGAAAAAAAGAAAAGAAAAAAGAAAAAAAGCTCGTTAAGCTGAAAACCTGAAAAGGCAGCTTAAGCAAAAATTAGAGCGACTCACTGAATTGAAAACCCAAGGGGGCAGTTCAGGCAAAAGTTAGAGTCTCAGAAAAATAAAATAAGCCTGATGAGCCGAAAACCTCACATGAGACGACTCATGCAAAAGTTAAGGCATAAAATTCATTCTTCTGAACTGAAAACCTGAAAAGGCGGTTTAGAATCTGTACCTGAAGAAGTAGGGGACTACCTCCCAAGAGGTCTCCACCGGTGTGTCGCATCTCATCTAGGGCAATCAGTGTCTCAGCTAGGATCAGCGGGTATGGATCGTGGCCATCTGTCATTTGAGCTAGAACAGATAGTACTCGGCAATGCACACCATCTCCAGAATGTGTCAGGAGATATCGGCTCAGTATGCAGAACTGAACGACTCTGATCCATCCTGGACTAAAGGAGTCCTTTCTCTGACATGTCTCAATGATGCTAGTAGAGATGTGCTCACGACTCGATGATAGATATGTACAGACGACTCTCGGTGGTAAATCGAACAGAGAAACCATCTGCAGAATAGGGTCAGTCTCTGAAATCTGAGGTACTGCCAGTGGTATGTGATCTAGTGGGTGTCCTCCCATGATGGCTCTGAACTCCTCTGGCAGAGGGCACATCTCGAAGTCCTGTATCCGGAAGACATGGTCAACAGGGTCCTAAAAGCGAGAAGCAGCCCTCAGCAGATCACGGTCTACCCTAACATGGTGATAGGTACTCATCGCATATAGCCCGAAAGGCTCTAGTTTCTTCCAGTCAGGTGTAGTCAACCCAGCCAGGAATACATCCAATGTCAACTGGGGAACTATGGTTAATGCAGATGATGAGGAAGGCAGGGTCCTCTTCCCCAGTACAGACTCAGAACCGTCACCCATGGCCTGCCCAGAATGATAAGATTTTAGATTAGGTTTGCATTCATTAATTTAGGCATTCATGCATCCATGTATTCATTTTTGAACAGGTAAAGGAATAAAGATTGGTGAAAATCAGATAAAGTATATTGAATAAAGAGTTTTTTTTGACAAAATCCCAAAGAAAAAGTTCACAAAATCAGAGAAATAAAAGTAACGACAGAGCTAAGCGTCATCATCGGATCCTAGCCCCAGGTCAGTTCGCAAGATAGCTACCTCATGCTCCAGACGTTCAATGTCAGCTCTTGCACCAGCCATCTCTGCCTTGTGCTCCGCACGGACTCCAGCAAGCTCAGCCTCATGTTGGGTCCTCTCTGTCTCATGCTGAGCCCTCATCTTGTGTTGAAGCTTATGGCTGCTCCAGCCTGCCCTGATACCCTCCATCTGGTAGACAAGTCTCTCGTGATCAGCTCGTGGAACCTATGGATGGGCAAAGTCAGGATTTTGGTAAATTTGAGCAAATTCAGAAAGTTAAGTCAAGTACATACCAGGGTGCAGTCTGCAGGAGTAAACACCAACAGAAAAGGAGGAAATGGCATCGCCACATGCATATACTCGTTGAGATCCTCAACGGTCTGATACACCTGGAAAGTCGGCGGGGTGGTCAAACTCCCAATCCTGTGTCCGGAGATGTCGTTTGGCTTGCCTGATCTACCTCTCAAACGGACTCTCCGAGTGGTAGCTGTAGAAGATGAAGGTGCAGGACCACCAGTAGCAGACGAGGAACCAGCTGCAGGAGCCTGAGCCTGGGGATCTACCCTCAAATATGACATAATGCGTGTCCAAACAAAATGAGAGTAATCACCAGCCTCTGTCAGCTCGTTGATGTGCTCGGCTGCCATAGCAACTGCTAGATCCACAAATGACAGATGGACACCCCAGAACATGTCCACTGGCGGAGCAACTAGAATCCTGCGGGCACCATGCCTCGCTCAGCTCCGAAAACCCTCTCCCCGAGGTACCACTCACGGGACTCAGGGGAATCCATCAGTAATCGGAGCTCATCCTTCTCCCTAGTAGCACGAATGATGTCAGAAGTCCTGTCCTCCTCCCACAGCCAAGAGAGGCGGATCTAAAATCAAAATAACAGGTAATTATCTGAAAATCAAATTGAAATCGTAAACTAAACTTTTGTTTTGTAGGTACACTTACCGCATCCTCAATGAGAGCGCTCAGTCTAGCTCGATGGAGATCTAAATCTCTGACCACGCCGACTCGTGGTCTAAACCACACACTGATGGCTGGGAAAGGGAGCTCACCTATCATCATGTCTACCGGTCCTCTGCAGAAGTGGGTCCTGTAGGCGTACAGCTGCAAATACAGTTCAAGTGTTAGAAAATGTCAGTAAGAAACAGTCAGAAAAAAGGAAATCAGATGAAGAATTCAGTCATGTACCTCAATGATGGGCCAGAATCCCAGCAATCGGCAGTGACCGCGACTGATCTGGTCCATCGCAGCAAATAGGTAAGCTAAGGCCGGGGTACCCCAGTCAAATCCCCGTACCCTATCCAGATCCTGGAGAGCTGGAAGGAGTCCCAGATGGGCTGTGGTGCCTGACTCCGAGAACAGTGAACTACCCAGGAAGTACATTAGGAAGCTACGGGCGTACTGGTCCACAGCTATCTGACCCTCAGGCTGCTATCCTCTCCAACGGCTGTGGAGGATCTCGTAACTGATCCGCCTGTCTCCTCTGGGCTGTGGAGCCACTCTAAGCATCTCCTCAATGAAAGCTCTGTCGCATATGGAGATGTCTCACATAGGCAGCTCTGATCCAATGCAAGAGACACCCGTCATCGCTGTGAAGATGGACGGGGTAATGGTAAATTCTCCTACAGGCAAATGGAAGGTGTGCGTGGTGTCCCACCATCTCTCCAGCATCGCCGTCAGCACTGATAGAATGCTGCGAGTCTCCCCACCGATGAAACAGCCCAGCAGTGGGGCAAATCCTGTAAGGTCTACTCTGGCTCTGACAGTCTCTGGCAACTCTCGGTACCAGCGGCTGACGTCGGAGAAGTTTCCAGTCATGGAAATAGCTCCTCGGGACTACATTCAACAAGGACATCCGATAAGTATTTCTGACTGATTTCTATTCCTAGATTTGTGTCCTAAGCATGTTTCTACTGTTTATTCCCTAAATCTGTTCATGCATTGAAAATATTGAATAATCAAAGGACTGTAGTTAGAAGACTTACTGATCTGCTCGCCCGTTGAGATAAGTGCGTCTCGGGGCTCAGCAACAGTGGGATCTACTCGCCTCGCGTCAGGTTACAGTGAGGAGTCTCTGCGCTCCTGTATCTCGATGACTCGCAAGGTCGTCAGTCTGCCATTACGACAGTATTGTGCTCTGAAAACTAGACCTAGGGGAATTGGGTGTATTTTGGAAGGCTTCTAAAAACTGAATCTGAGTGAAATGAGGTTTCAAATGTGAAATTCTGAACATATAGCCTACTTACCCATTTGGGTATGTTTGGCACCGAATCAAGTATGCAACATACCCGAACGGGTATGTTACTTACCCTATTCGGTACCCTGGCTTACCCGTTCGGGTATCTTGCTGCCATTGACATTTCTTGCCTGTTAAGTGTTTTTCAGGAATCCAAACAGGTTCAGGGGGTCCCAGGATGATTCCCGGGAGCTTAGGAGCCATGAATCTTCAATTGTTGAGAAAATTGTGAATGTTTTCTCCTAGTTTTACTATTCTGATCTCTGATCTTTGATTTCTATTTCTAGAAGGGAAGCCATGACTATTTACTTTTCAGGTTTCAAGTATTTTTTGATACAGGTTGATAGGACGCGCCTCTCCTATGCAGTTTTCCTCTCATTAGATCGTGACCGTCTAGGAGAAGGGTTTACAGCATACAGGTTGGTTCTGGATGAGTCTGCTCCTACGCAACCTTGCTGTCTACAAGTTGGTAAGATTAAACTATTCTTATGCAACTTATTTCTTGCACGAGAGGTGCTTATGGCATTCCTGCTAGGTCGTGACCGCCTAGAGGATCCTCTTATTTCTGCACGAGTTGATGAGAACCAGTTCTCTCATGCAACTCATTTTCTCGCTAGATCATGACTGTCTAGGAGATCTTCCCTGCACGAGTTGGTGAGAACCAGTCCTCTCATGCAACTCTATCTTGCTAGATCGTGACTGTCTAGGAGGTTATCCCCTGCACGAGTTGGTGAGAACCAGTTCTCTCATGCAACTCTTTCTCGCTAGATCGTGACCGTCTAGGAGATCACTATTTTATCCCCATGGAGTCTCATGCAACTCTTTCTCACTAGATCATGACTATCTAGGAGATCCTTGTCTTTCATTCCCTAGTGGGGTTTTATGCAACTTTTCTCTTGCTAGATCGTGGCCGTCTAGGAGATTTTAGTTGTTTATCCCCAGTGGGTCCAGCAATTTCTTTCTATTCACGGTTGATAGGACGCGCCGCTGCTATGCAACTTTCCCTCTTAGTTCATGAGGTCATGATTATCTCACGTAACTATGTTTCTTTTCTTCCCAGTAGGGTTACTATCAATATACACCTGTTGTTTTCTAGTTTTGTTTTCCCCAATGGAGTTTGTCCCTTATTTACTTCTTTTATTTTACATTTTCCCTTATCCCTAGTGGATTTTCTTTTTCTTTTTCTAGTCCCTGCATTTTGTTCCTGCTTGTTCTGGTGCTCCTCGTGATTCATGAAGAATTACATGCTCTGAGTACATGTAGGTTCTTCTGAATCAGGGGGCAACTGTCACACCCTAAATTTTGAGTCTCGAGCCGATTAGGGTTAACCGGGTTTATTCCATCACTGTTTTGCCCTCACGAGCACTCCCGGTTCACTTTGGTTTGGTTTAGGGTTTGATTTAGGGTTGCTTAGGTGTCATTTTTGCCATTTGGGGCTCTTACCCGTTCGGGTAAGCTAGGAACCCGATTCGGGTATGCTACATACCCGATCGGGTATGTAGTTTACTCGAATCACCTCTTGGACATACCCATTCGGGTAAGCTCCTAAATCTATTATAATTTGAAAGTTAGGTATTTTGGCAGGAGGACAACTTGACTTAGGGTTTGAATTTGCACTTTTCTCTCAATTTTGACAAAAGAATGCGATTTTGAAACTTGATTTTAGCTTAAAACTTGATTGAATCTGATTGAATTAGATTAAAATTAGCTTGTATTTGATTTGTTTTAATTCAAAACATAAAAACCTAAGCACATTTTGGATTTGTCTTGAGTTGTTGATTGACCTAAGCACTGATTTGGATTGGAAAGGCTTGAAGGATCACTTGGAGAATCAACATAGGTAATCATCTATTACTTTTACTTGCTTGTTATTTGATTTTGTTTAGTTACAATTGCATTTTGATTGAGTTTCATTTCATTTTGATTGGTTAAAATGCTTTACATGTGAAATAATGTGAGTATAGTATATGATATTGCATGTTAATAA
>CANYBF010747936.1:0-23820 GCA_948192965.1 Dalechampia spathulata
GAAATGCCATGAAATTTAATGCTATTATGATATAAATTGCATGAGTTTTATAGCACCACTGAGTTTTATACTCAGCGTTTGTCAATTGATAAACGTAGGAACAAGCAAGACTGCGGAAGAGAAACGTTAGTGGCAGCAGTAGGACTAATAACTTCAGTGTGGTAATAAAACTATTATGGATTTCTTATTTAGTTAATCGTGTAAGATCTTTAGAAGTACTTTGGCAGTACACTTAAAGTTGTTAAATTATAAATGTGTGATAAATTATTAAAAAAAGAAAAAAAGGCTTGTAATGTATAACTATTTACCTTTATGAAGGACTGTATTAAACGAGTGATAAAAAAAAATATTTAGGTATCCTTTGTTGGATGGTTATGAATTTTTATTTTAGAAAATTTGTAATCATTCTTCGGGAGCATATTATGCAGTCAAAAGACGTGACACTATCATCAATATGGCCATCAACAAACTATACCTTGTTCGCTACCAAAATTCTCTGGACAACGATTGCTCAATTGCTTTTTAGAGCACGTTGAGCTTACTTGGTCAAAATGTCGTATCGTGCCGTTATAGATTCCTGCAGCTGAATATTCTACTGATGATGAATACAAGCAATGGGTCTTGCATGACACTATGAATTTATGATATTCATTGATTTCTATATGCAATTACAATATAATTACTTATTAAAACTTATATTACTAATCTTTACTCGTTTCAAAATATTACAATTATCACATCGTTTTAATAATCATTATATCAATCATCCTAATATTACTTGATATGTATCATATATATTAACAATAATAAAAACTACATACAAATAATAATGCCAAATGAATAATGCTTACAAATATTCATAGTAATATTAATATCAATTAAAGAAATAGTACCTTTCATAAATCAAAAAGTAAATAAAGCATATGTGTTTTTTGAACTACTAATAATATCTATTTTGTAATAATAATATTAAAAATATTAATAGTAACTATAGTAATTATAGTAATTCAATAATAGTAATATTTAATTCAATATATCATAATCATAGTAATTCATAATACACAATACTAAAAATATTAATAGTAATTATAGTAATTCATAAGTACCAAAAAATATTAATAATGCACAATACTAACATTACAAAAATTTCAAACTTATAAATAATTATATGTAATTTTTTACAATATAATATTACAAAATCAATACAAATAATAAAAATCGTTGTTAAACAATAAGTACTCCAATAACAATTACTAATAATATACAAATCATAATAATATATATTAATCATTATATTTAATACATAAATAATAATACTAATAATAATTATTATTACTATAACTATAATTATAATAATAATATATCACAACAATAATTAACACTAATACCAATATCAATTTTTCATGCACATAATATTTTCAAACAATTATTTTCAACCAAAATTATTCACTATATTTACATTTATAAAATTATCTATAATAATCCACATATTACCTATAAATATTAATAAGTACACTCATACTAATAATAAAAAAACTACAAATCATTTATTAATAATATTTATACTCATTATTATATAATTATAACAACTATTAATATTGCATAAATCATAATAATTATTTTTCATTCATAATAATAATTGTAATAATATTCTAATAATAATAATAATAATTATTATTATTATTATATTAATAGTATTCCATATAATATAAAAATATAACATTATTATAATCAAAATATTATAATAATATTAATAATACTATTATGTTTTTATTATTATTACTTATTATTAATATTACAAATAATTAATGTTAATATTATTCATTTTATTAATCTTAATACCAATAATCATTTATTTTTAAAATTTTTATCGAACTTTTATTATTAAATTAATTTAATCATTATTCCATCATTACATTTTATTATTAATAATATTATAAAATTAAATTAATCATTACAATATCATTATATATATATTTATATTAATAAATTAGTCTTTATTAAAATATTTTTTAATAAGCATTACGTTGGAATTGGGAAATATTAGGTTTGCAACATGGCTGCTAGTTATACCGGCGGCTAACTTTCAGCCTTCGCCACATCCTCCGCCACCTCAGCTGCTGCAAGCCACATAATCTAGCCGCTGGTTAAACCGGAGGCCAACTCTAATTTCACCCCAAATCCAGAATTATTTTCCTTTTCACCCCAAATTCAGAATTTCCAATTTTAAAAGCACAAAAAATAGAAATTGCCAGAAGATTAAAAGTGAAATGGAAACATATATAATTATTCAAAATTACAAAATTAATTATTTACATAAAATAATAATTTAATTTGTATTTTATAATTGAATAACAATTATTTATAAATAAATAAGTTCTTATTCAAAATTCAATTTTTAATCAAGTTTTAATATAATACCTATAGCTAAATATTTATTTATTTATTTTATCTTCACTTAAATGATTATTTTAATTTGCATGTTGACAGTTCACGATAGACTTTATAAGTTGGATAAGTTTAAAAATAACATGTTTTGTATTAATTAATAAAAAATAACTACAATTCTCTAACTTCCAACTCTTTTATACAAATAAACAAGCCATTTGTTATTATATCAAGATTTACCCAAATATCTTCCTTGTGAAAATTAATTGAGATAGATACATTCTTGAGGAACCTAATAAACAAATGAAGTTAGCAAAACTTGTTATATGTTTGTTCTATGATAAGTGTAGATACAAAAAGTTTAAGTAAAATTTTAGATCAATTAAATATATATTTTTAATTTAAAATTATTAGATTAAGTAATTATTGTAATATTCTTTATATCAAAAATTAAAATTCTTTTTGTAATTCATAATTAGTTAAATAAATTAAATAGTATTACCTTATTTTTAATTAATTAAGTTAAGACTATTGTTCATATGATGTCCATTA
This sequence comes from Dalechampia spathulata, assembly GCA_948192965.1. Lineage (NCBI taxonomy): Eukaryota > Viridiplantae > Streptophyta > Magnoliopsida > Malpighiales > Euphorbiaceae > Dalechampia > Dalechampia spathulata. The sequence continues at coordinate 2,941 of CANYBF010747936.1, forward strand.
GATTTAAAAGATTTGATAAGTATTATTTATACTCACTGGATGTATCTACCTTTTTAGAACTTATTCTCTAAGAAATTTTAAAGTTATTCATGCTATTGATATTTATCTTGCTATATAGATCAATAAAAAAGACGAAGGAAAGATTATAAAGATGAAGTACATAAGTGAGCAGATACAAAATGAAAGAAACAAGTGTATTTGGAAAAAGGAAAGGGATATGTGAAGATAAAATGTAACATACAACTGTTGTTAAATGATGTTAGTCCTATTTCCCAATACAACTAGTAAAGATTGAGAGATAAGGTTCTAAGATCATCACATAAGTCAAAATGGGCTTCATTGGCTATAAACATGGTTAATAAATGTAAAATAACTTTAACCCATTATTATTCACATTCTATAAATGCTTTAATAGTTATAACAAACTTTTATATATTTGGTAGCGTGTACATTTTTGTTGTATAATTTAAAAGGTTCATAGAGCTTAGCAAGGTGTTTGCATCAATTGTCTCATGACGAAGCCATAAGTCAAGTCATAGTTGAATGTCATGAGCGCTTTGTGTGTGCTCAATGTACTATAAGGCTAAGGTATGCATGTCTCCTAATACTAATTGATTTTGGGAGAGTTGGTAGTGCTTAAAGTCCTATAAGTAACATCAAAGTTGAGGTCATAAGTTTGATTCCTAGCAGGAGCAATTGTTGAGGGGGAGATCTTAAGAAGAGATGACTAATAATAACGATTATGCAATACTGATATCAAATATATTTTGACTTATATAGACTTTTGGGGGTTGAACAACAACTATTCAATTTCCAACTTAAAATATGTATTAACTATTATAGATGCCTTTTCAAGGGTAACTTGGACTTGTTTACTATATGAAAAAAATAAAGATTTATCATGCTTTCAAGGAATTTCATAAAATGATTTAAACATAATTCCAAATCAAAGATGTGTATTTAAATAATGATACAAAATTTATAAATATTCAAATTCAATATTTTTCAAGGAACATGGCATTTTGCATAAAAAAAAACTACACCATACACATCTTAATGGAATAGCATTATAGAATGCAAACATAAACACCTTTTATAAGTGACTAAAGCATTAATGTTCACCTTAAGAGTACCATAACAATTTTAAATATAAAGTAATTTAATAACCATATATTTAATAAATAAAATATCTACCAAAGTGCTCAACTGGAAAACACCATATGAAATATTTTTCAAACTATTATTAACATATAAACATTTAAGAGTGTTTTCGTTGCTTATGCTTTACAACAAACATTAATCCCCATAAGCAAAAATTTAAACTAAGACTGTATGAATGAATCTTTATTAGATATGCTTTAAGACATAAACCATATAAATTATATAATATAGCAAATAAGAAAATCATTATTTCTAAAGTAGGCACATTAAGTAAGTAAAGATAAACATATCATTATAAATATTATCCAATCACTAGTTTATCATACCATGTTTTAAAGATCTAGAAAATGTATGAACTTATGAACAACACAAATAAATTATTACCAATATAACCATTTTACATGAAAAGAGCCTACTTACCTCCTAAACATCATACCTAAACATTGAAACAAAACCTATAACACAAAGCAATAGAATATTTGTCAAACCTATTTAGCTCAATGATTATGTACATGTATTACATCACATAATTCCCTCTACTTACACCTATTTAGACCAACTACATCAAAACCATCCTTACTCCTTAAACACCTATGCCCATTATAATCCTAATTATATAAGTTTTGTAAATAACATTTCTATTATACATGAACTATAATTCTATCATGAAGTCAAACAGGATAGTAATTAGTAATAAGTAATGCAATCTAAACTTGATGCTTTAGAAATAAATGGTACATAAAAACTTACCATTTTTCCATAAGGAAAGAAAACAATTACATCTAAGTGGGTGTTTTGTATTAAATGTAAGCTTGATGACATTATTGATAAATATAAAACAATAGTTATAACAAAAGGATACAACCAACCTGCAGATGTTGATTACCATGACAACTTCTCTTTAATTGCTAAGATGGTTATTATTGGATCATTCTTAGCTATATCAGCTAAACATAACTGGCCTGTACATAAGTTGGATATCAATAATGCTTATCTTCATAAATCTTAAATGAGGAAGTCTATATGCATCCATCATAGGGTTACCCAAGCTACTAAGAAAAAGGAAGTGTGCAAAGTTAATTAAAAACATTTATGGCTTAAAACAAGCAAACAAGTAATGGAACCAAGAATTAATAGAAAAACTATAAGTAATAAATTTTAAGCAATCAACTAATGATCATTGTTTATTCATCATAAAGGAAGGGGAGGATTACACATTCATTATTGTTTATATTGATGATCTACTAATTACATGAAAGAACCAACTAAAGTTCTAGGAAGTTAAAACTTATCTTGATGAGTAGTTCACAACTAAAGATCTTAAGTATGCTAAGTATTTTTCTAGGAATTGAAATCATTACATCTTCTAACGAATGTTCTTAAGCTAAGGAAAATATACCCTAGATATCATCAAAGATTCCAAACTACAACATGCTAAACCAATATCATATCCAATGCTCAAGAATAGCAAACTTGACATAGAGGCACAATTTTACTTGATTTAAAGGCTTATAAAAGACTTGTGGGCCACTTATTTTATTTTGGGCTTACTTAACTAAATATATCACACTTCATATAACAACTCAATCAATTCATGCAAGTTTCTAAAGAACCATATTGGGAGGTTTCAATTCATCTAGTGAAATATTTACTAGGCACCCTAAATAAGGTCTTTTCTTTCCTAGAGTAATGGCCTTTAGTTGAGAGCTTTCTATGATTATGATTGGGCATCATGTCCCATGACTTAAAAGTCAATTACTAATTACTATGTGTTCTGCTACTCATCACTTATTTCCTAGAAATAAAAAAGTAGTAAACAATGAGTAAATCATTCATTAAATACAAGATTGTGACAACTACTATTTATGATATTATGGTTGGGTTACTTATTGGAGTATTTTTGTTTGATAATTACTTTTACCTATTCCCCTATATTTTGATAATCAAATAGTAAAACATATAACAACAAACCTTATGTTTCATGAATAAACCAAAAACTTGAAGATTAGTTGTCATATTGAAAATAACTTCCTCAAGGAAGGTTACATTTAAACAAAGCATGTTCCATCTTATCACCAACTTATTGATCTATTTATTAAAACTTTGATTATACTAGCTTTCTTTAATCATTTATCTAAGATGGGACTTCTCCCTACACTTGAGCTACCATCTTAAAGAGGTGTTATTGATATTTTCCTTATTATGTAGATCAATAAACGAAGAAGAATGAAAGATATAAAGAGGAAACAAATAAGTGAGAAGAGAGGAGATAGAAGAAACATAATGTAATTAAAAAAGGGACATAGGAAGATAGAAATGTAACATGTAATTATTGTTAAATAATGTTAATTTTGTTTCCCAACATTACTAATAGAGATTGAGAACCAAGGTTTTAAAATCATCACATAAGTCAAAATGGGGTACATTTAATTATAAATGTTGGTAAGAAATTTAAAATTGTTTTAACCTATTATTGTTAGTGTTCTATAAATGCTTTAGTGGTTATAACAAACTTTTATATAGCCAACATGGTGTACATTTTTATATAGTCTAGAAGATTTATAAAGTATGTATACATATACAAATTGATAAAGAAATAAAAGATAACTTCAATAATACATTATTTTCACATGCTTTACTTGGAAAAATTTTAGAATGGTAGAACTCATGAAAAGTATTCCTAGAAGCATATGCTTTGGGGATTCCATAAAATTTAAATTTCATTACCATAATTTGAACATTATATTATAAATAAATATGTAAAATATGATACATAAAGTAAATAACAAATGAAAATAATGTAAGAGATTAATGATATCATTATGAAAAGATGAATAAAGAATTAGAAAATACTAAAGTTAAATGTGTTGTAAAACCATATTTATTCTTTTACACTTTACATGTATTTTTATTTGGGTTATAAATATTAACATAAATTTTATAAACTTCAAATCTTATTGAATTCAATTTATATTTTCAATCCATTTGTTGCAAGTGAATTTATGGTTTAGGAATTACATAGTACTAAGATTTGAAACAATGTATTTTGATTTTAAAACGGGAAGAACAAATCTTTTTTATATATTTATTAATTGAGTTAAATGTTGTCATTATTTGATGTTTATGCCTTAAATAATTTGCTTTTAACATTTCATAAAATTTGAGGATCTAAAATTGTTAAATCATAATTTAAAGATCTATATTGAAAATATGTAAAGCTTATGGTGTTTAAGTATGACTTTTAAAAATATTTTTAAAAAGTAGAAATTATTTATAAAGGGAAGAGATATTATTAAATGATACATAACACATTTTTTTATAAAAATATAACTAAAATATTTATATATGGTGTAGTTGTGGAGAATTTGTACTTATTTTCTAGAAAATTATTTACAAAAAATTCAAAATAGAATTTAATGTTTATTTGATAAAATTTTCTAAATAAGAAAAAAATAAAATCATTTTCTAACAAAAATTAAGGTCATAATACCAAGCTCGATGAGCTTGCTTCAGACCATATAATGCTTTTATTAGTTTAAAAACATGATTTGGTTTTCAAAATATTTAAAATCAAGAGGCTTGTTTTACATAAACTTCCTTATTTATAAAACCATTCAAAAATGAACTTTTCACATCTATTTAATAAAGCATGAAATTTTTATAAGATGTAAATGCATCTAAAAGTCAAACTGCTTTAAGTTTAGCAACTGGATCAAAAGTTTCATCAAAATTGATACCTTCCTCTTAGTTGTAACCTTGAGCAACTAACCTTGCTTTATTTTGAATAACATTTCCTTTATCATCAAGCTTATTTTGAAACATCCATTTTGTTCCAATAATTGTATGACCCTTTGGTTTAGGAACAAGGGTCCATACTTTGTTTCTTTCAAACTGGGTTAGCTCCTCTTGCATTGCATTGATTCGACTTTTATCACTTTTTGCTTCAATCACATTTTTTGGTTTTATTTGAGATATAAAAGCCATATTTCCAACAAGATTCCTTAGTTGAGATCTTGTCATCATCTTCTCAGATGGATTAGTCAACATGTCTTCATTTGCATGGTTCCTATGATATTTTCACTCCTTAAGAAGATTATGTTCTTTAAACATTTATTCTATACTTTACTGTTTATTAGAAATATTAACTAACTAATTTAGTTCTTTTACCTAATTAGTAAACTGATTTTCTTACATGCTAATACTATTTTCTACATATTCATCATCAATAGAATCTCTACTAGGTAGAGTTTGATTAGCCTCATTAAAAACTATATGTATAGATTCTTTAGTAGTCATAGTACATTTATTAAACACTCTATATGCTTTTACTTTGAGTTGAATAACCAAGAAACATTACTTCATCTAATTTAGCATCAAAATTAGTTAGCCGATTTTAAACATTATTCAACATAAAACATTTACATCCAAACACATGAAAATAACTTACATTAGGTTTTATACCTTTCATTAATTCGTATAGTGTCTTTTTTAGAATAGATCTTATTAGAGCACCATTGAGAATATAACATTATGTGTTGATTACTTTGACGTAAAAGTATTTTGGTAAGCTACTTTCACTAAGTATAGTCCTTGCTATTTCTTGTAATGTTCAATTCTTTCTCTATACCACTCCATTCTGTTATAGAGTACTTGAGGCTAAAAAATTATGAGTAATACTATGTTTATTACGGTAATCCTCAAAGGATATATTCTCAAATTCCCTACTATAGTCTTCCTTATAAACATAATTTTGTGATCTTATTGATTTTAAACTTTCTTGTAAAAGTGAACAAACTTGTAAAATGCCTCATCCTTATGAGCCAGGAAGAAGGTCCATGTAAATCTCGAATAATCATCAACAATTAAAAATACATATAATTTACCATCAAGACTAGTGGATGAAATGAGATAAAAAAAGATCAAAATGCAAAAGTTTCAAAGATTTAAATATCAAAATCATGCCTTTACTTTTGAAAGATGTTTTAGTTTATTTATTGATCTAACATGCACTAAAAACATGATCTTTTTCAAGCTTTAATTTTGGAGAACCATTAACAAGATTTTTCTTTGAAAGTTTTGAAATCAAATACATGCTCGCATGACCTAATCTATGATGTCATAACCAACTATCATGATGATATGAAATCAAATATTTTCCATTAATGTTATTCAAATCAATTAAGTAAACATTATAATGTCTTTTACTAATAATAGTGTGTTATTATCATACACATCTTGTACTTCATAATAAGTAGATTCAAAAATAACTCTTTTACCTTTATCACATAATTGGCTTACACTTAAGAGGTTAAATTTTAGTCCTTTGACATATTAAACATCCTCGATATGAGGTGTTCATCCAACATCTCCTTTTTTAATAATCTTTATTTTGCTTTTATCTTCAAAGCTAAGAGTATCATTTGCTTTCATCATTATTTTGGTGAACTTATTTTTATCACCAATCATATGCCTCAAATAAGTGTTATCCATGTACCATTTCTTAATATTGTCCTTACTATTAGGCAAATCTATAATTAGCTAACTATTTTTATTTATCCAACATGTATTGGATCCTTTCACGTTAGTATTAGTTTGAGTTCTCTTAAGTACCTAAAACTTTCTTCCTTTCAAGTCACCTTTCTTAAAACCATAAATAAAAGAATAATATCTATAATAATTACAATGAAAATTCAAAAAGTAGTTCTTCAAAATCCTTTTCAAGATCATGGTAAGATTGATTTATCTCTTATTGATCATCTTCACTTTCACTTTCACTATCACTTTTTCCCATACAGCATATGTTTGCTGCTTCTTGTTCGGATTTAGATTCTAAACTCAAGTTATCACTATCACTCTATGTAGCCACCATAGCCTTCTTTTTCTTTGAATCTCTTTTCTTTAGTTTTAGACGTTTTAGCTTGATATTTCTAGGCTCATTGCATTCACAACATACTACTTCTTATTGTTCATTCTTTTAGTATAGCTCATCTTTTGGCTTAAAATTTTTCTTAATTCTTCTTTTTGAATACTTGTCACCTTTGTTAAAATATTTTTTGAATCTTCATGCAAGCGTGGTAACATCATCATCGTCATCACTCAAATCCTCATCACTCGATAAGGCTTTAGGTGCAATGGTCTTTTTCTTCTTTTCTTCATTTTATTCCTTCTTTTTTTATTAAGAATGATTTCAGATACAAGCAGTGAGTCAATAAGTTCATCATAGGTGAACTTAGTGAAATCCTTTGCCTCGTACAAAATAATAACTTTGGATTCATATTTCTTAGACAATGATACTTGTTGTTCTTTCAAAACACCTTTTCCAAGATTTTTTTAGCTTCATTATGTCTATAAATATGGTGCTCAATTATGAAATATTTTCATCAAGCTATATATAAAATATTTCATAGTTATACAATAAAATGTTTATCTTTGACTCCTTTATTCCTTCTTAAGTAACTTCAAGTTTCTTCTAAATCTATCTTTCTATAGTACAATTAGAAACAAGGTTATATTCACAATCATCAAGAGCATAATACAAAATATTTATAGCTTTAGAATTAACTTGGATAAGCTTCCAATCAACATCAATGTATTTGCTTAATCTATCTTAATAGAAAGTGTTACACCAAATAAGATGCTTTTCCAGTATTCAATGTTAACCGATTGAATATAGTTTCTAATTCTACTCTTCCAATATGAGTAGTTTGTTCCATTGAACAAAGGAGGTCTCGTTGTTCAATGTCCTTCAACATTTGAAGCAAGAACCATATTACTATTTAAACAAACTGCCATTAGATCTCTCCAAGGTTGTTAAACCTATAAAATACAGATAAGCTATAATACCAAATGTTAATCCCAAAAGTAGTGGTCAAGATAGGGGTAAATTGATATATTTTAAAAGTTAAAATCAAAAATAGCAGACTATTTTAAAAGTAAACTAATTTAAATTTAGTGAACTATTTTTGATAAAATAAAATACTAAATGGATGAGTTCAAAAACAAATCAAAGTTATGAAAATAAATTGATTATTTTTAGAAAACTTTCCTTTACAAAATAGCAGATTGATTTTACGTAAAATTCTTTTTATAAAAGTTTTGTAAAGTGAAACAGTTGAAAATTATAAAGTTAAAAGTAAAAAGGAGAAGAAAAGAAGTAATGAACACATGATATATAATGACTTGACCTAAATGCCTACATTCACTGTACCAAAATCAACGTTTTTTTATAAAACTATAACTAAAATATTTATATGTGGTTTAATTGTGGAGAATTTGTACTTATTTTTTAGAAAATTATTTATAAAAATTTCAAAATTTTGACATATATTATAATAAATGTTTTTCAAGATTATGTTTGTCATTTAAAAAACTATATAAGAAAATGTTTAAAAAAGGAAAACTAGAAAAAGAAAATATAAACATTTTCTACAACTAAACCATCCTTGACCTTTTTAATTTTTCATTCATATTAACATCCAAGATATATGTTATGCTTTGGATTAGTATAAAATGTCTATTTGTGAAAAAATTTATTTTGTCATGATATTTTGTAATTTTGGCTAAATTTTCTAATTTTTTTTAATTTAATTGAGGTTTAAAAATTATTTATAATTTTAATTAAAATGCACATTGAATTCAAATTGAGATGACATGAGAAACTAATACATTTTCTTTAATATTTTTATAGACATATCAACTTCATATAAGTAAATTTATCATTACAATGTTCATTTCTTTTACATATTTTTGAAAAAGAATACTATAATTTTCATAAATTTTATAATTTTTAATAATAATAATTGTATACTTTTATTATTTTTTATCATTATTCTTAATACACATATCATTAATTTTTTTATTAGAAATTGTTAACCTTATGTTTGATTTTAATGTTAACAATCAATTCATTTGAGTTTTGACATATTTATGTAAAATCCAAGGTGTGTATGGGCATACCACAGTTGGTATAGGTGTACCACTAAGAGCTTTGACAATTTGCTTTAGTTTGGCAGAAAGTTTAGCACAGGCATACCACCTATTATGTACAGTCGTATGGGGGTATGCCTTAGGCATACCCCCATACATAACTCTAAACAACAACTTTTCTGTTTTAATTAAAAGCATTTCACCAGAAATTTTTGCAATAAATGTTTAGAGTAACAAACTCATGTTATGAGATAAACATATTTAACGTTGGGAAACTCTTCTTCAAGTAAGTAACTTGATTGATTGCAATTGAGTCCTTCTTTCTCTACTTTGCTCTCTTGTTCTCTTAAGCTTCATTTATTGCCCTAATTTACTTCTCTTGTATTTAGGTTAGTAAGAGCCAATCATTGGAATTTATTGTTGTTATTGAGAGAAGAATCTTGTGAGATTGAAATCAATTGTAAAGGTTGGAGTGTAAGCCTTAAAAACACTAGGGTTGAATTTCTTATTTGAGAAATTCTTCTTGTATTATTGAAAGAAAATAGTGGAACCTTAAGTTGAATCTTAGGAGAGTGGATGTAGGTAATTTGAGTTTCGAACTGCTATAACTTTTATATTGCCTCTTGGGATTATAGAAATGTTGAATAGTATTTACAACTCTAAATTATTAGAATGTATTCTAATATTACGTTACATATCACCTCTATCAAACTAATTTAATAGCTATTGTAACTTTTTACACAAATCATAATCATTATACAAACACATCTAATACCTATGACATAATATGAGAATATCAAATAGTTGTATTCTTGACATAACAATAACTTTGCTTCCTGAAACCTTTTCTTTATGAATATCTAGTTATAAATTATCTTGTTTTTTTAACCACAATTCTCTCTTTTCTTCATTCTCTGACTAATTCTATATCTTCTTGATGTTTCCCTTATTAGTTAGATACTTAGCTAAGCTTATTTATTTTACTTCTCTTCTTTTCTTGTTGTTTCAATCTTACCACCTTGCTTATGTGGTGGAATTTGTCCCTTTCCATATATGTCTACTTCCTTCTCAGTGAAGGTTGTCGTCTCACTCATAATACTTTATATATGTATATATATATGTTTATATATATATATATATATATATATATATATATACATACATATATATAATGTAATTAATATTCTACTTAATATCCTATGTAAATAAATTTATTAAATATGAAACCTTTAATCTTTCATTCAAAATTTTCATTCTAATTTATTTTAATTCATTTCATTATTTCAGTCTGATAATTTATCCACCTTTTAATGCATTATTCTTATATTTATCAATCTTATTATTTTGATCTAATTAATCATCAACCGTATTAATAATTTCATCATAAAAAATCTAACATATAGTCCAACGTGGCTACAACAATGAATATGGTGATAATCATGGAAGTAGGTGTGATAGTACATTGGATATATATTCTCATAAATAATTTCTTTGTCAATTATAGTTATATTTTCTAATGTTACCAACCATATAAGTATCTATTCATTTAAACAAAATAATTTAAATGTTAGCTTTGTCTTATTTTATTCTTTGTACAATGCTAATAATATAAATATTTATAAATATAATAAAATAATTCAAATTTTAAATTGATATCATTTACAAGGTTGGAATTAAGTTCCAGTTGATAACAGTTTAATCATGCCTTTAAATCTTTTTCTTTTTGCAATCAATAATCTCAGCATCACATAGGATATTTATGATCAAACTCATATGCTCAATCATATACATAAATTTAATAAACCCTCATAGAATAAGTTCATTACTAGCTATAAATAACAAAACTCTTAATACATCTAATAAAGTAAATGTTTAATGTGCTTAAATTAATTCAAGCATAGTAAATCATAAACACGTAATTGTATAGGAATATATGTATAACAATGAATGTGATAATAAATGTTATCTTGGATGTTGTCGTCATAAAAATTCAAGCAATGGTTAAAGAAACCTTAATGAGTGTGCATGATCATATGCAACAATAGTGCATGGATCCTCAGCCATCCACCTCCCAACCATAACATGCTGGTCCAGATCATGATGATATGACAATTGATGCATTAGATATAACATTGCATCTAGACCATATTAATCCTTTTATTGATGATGATCATTAGAATATCGATCCTATTGACTGATCATAGTATATTTCTTCTTATTTTTTACCTTCAATCACTTTTTTAGTTGTTATCAAACAAATTACAATGATTTAAACTTTATTATTATCATGGTACATTGTTTAATTTCATGCAAATTATTACTATAGATTACTGCATTATACTGTGAATATTTAGGGCCAAAGAGTTACATTTTGATTTTGAATTATAGAAGTGCTATTTTAATAGGTGTTAAATAATGAACACATTTAAATCATAGAGAAAATGCTACCATATTTTAGATAATTTAAAATAATTAATATTATATTAATAATTAAAAAATTTTATTACTAATTTCATTTTCAAGTTATATTATTTTTGCTTTTATACATATCCAATTTTTATATTTTTAATAAATTAATAATTATAATCAATTAATCATTATAAAAAATTAAATTTTAAAAATTATGATGAAATAGTGATGGAACATGTTCCATCGTAATTTAGAGATAGCATGGAGACTGACTAATTCTGTCATGATTTAGAGACGGATGGAAACTAACACGTTCTGTTGTAATGTAGAGACAAATGGAGACAAACACGTTCTATTGCTATTTAGCAACAAATGGAGATAGACAGGTTTCGTCTCCATTTGGGGTCAGAACAAAGCTGTCACACTTTTGTCACTAAATAGGGGATGGAACATATCCTTCTTCGACCCGAATAAACAAAAATAAAAAAATCAAATGCTTACGTAATTAGCAAAAATCAAAAGGATAGAAATTACTATTTATAAAATATAAACATTAATAAAACCAAATAAATAAAAATTCAATTAAATTAATTATTCAAAAACTTAAAATAGATGAATATTAATTTTTGATAATCATCAAAATCAGAATGTGAAACCAACAATAATAATGTTTTAACGAAGATGTTTTAACCAAATTCATTTATGACTTTTTACCTACTTCAATATCATGTTGTCTAAAATTTTACATTTTAAAGTAATTTTTATTTTTTAATCAATATTTCTCAATATATCAACTAATAATAATGTAATGTAAAGTACCAGTAATACTAAATAAGTAGTCCAAATATTTTTATGAAATATTTTAAAATTTTAAAAAAATTAAATAACACGTGAATTTTCAAATATTCTTTTGATCATTTACGCTTTTATCATACATCACTTGTAACGGTTAATTTTTAGGTGAAGAGTACTTTCTTGCTTATGTTTTGTTTGGACTTGTACATTTCTCTTAACCTTTTTCTTATAAATTTGGATAAAGGATTAAAATAATGTGATTGGATATTTTTTTCTTTTTTTCTTTTCCTTCCACAGATCATAAATATACCTACCATGTTTCTGTTTTTGTTATACTCTAATTTAGTGAACTCCATTGTGTATTTTCCCTATTCTAGTACTTTTTATTCTTATATGCATCCTTATATATTGATACAATCATAAAATTGATAGTATAATATATATTTTCAATAATCATATTGATTAATTTTTCTAAAAAAAATTTACGTAATGCACAAAATCAAAAATAAAATAAATCAAAGAAGAAGTTGAACAACAAATAAATTTTATAATTCAAAGTAGGAATACAATCTCTAATATTAAATTTACAAGAAAGAATGTTAATTTTATAATTTGAATATCGTCATAAAAACTTGATTGAAGGGCTTTTGTAGCTTGAGTTTTAATTAAACTTGATTTTGGAGAAGGATGCAGTTCAAGTGCTTTAAATTCTTGATCTTAAATCAAACTTCATATTATGGAAGAATACTTTAATGAACTTGTTGAGTGTTTTGATAAACTTAAAGAATGCCTTGAGAATTTTGAAGGACACTTGAGGACTTAAAGATTTGAAAAGTCTTGGGTGTTGGAACTTTTTGCTTGACTTTTGGCTTCTGAATGTGTTTTGGAATGGAGGAGCTCCCTATTTATAGTGATATAGGGAAGAGTCTAAAAACATTGCATATCTATTACTTTGAATTGATTAAATTTCAGTTGATTTGTATTAAGATAACTATCACTTTATATATTTATTATTTTAATAACATTTATCTAATTGACTGTTAAAATAATTTGATTGATCTAAAATCTACTTATTTTATTAGATTAAAATAATCATTTAATTTAATTATTTTATAGATTAAAAATATTTATTTAATTGATTCATAAAATACATGTCATTTATTAAATTAAACTAATTATTTAATCCAATAATTTCATAGATTAAAATATATTTAATTAACCTATAAATTAATTTAAAATTTTAATATCTACAAATACTCCCTCGAGACTTGTTCATTAATTTATTTAAATTAGTACATATCAAAATAATTTATTTCTGACATCTATAAATATTGAGAAAGCTAAATATATACATATATTTTTAATTCTAATAAATGGTTGAAAATCCTCAATTAAAGAATTTTTTCACTTTCAAGATTTTGCCACATATGACAATTGTTTTACATGAGCATCTAATTTTTCTCAAAATATTTTTGCTTTTGCAACTTTCCCGCCGTGGCTTTTTTTCAAATTAATTTTAAAAATAATTTTAATATATTTTGAAGCAATGGGATAAAATTTTATTCCAAATATGAATTTAATGATCCTAAATGTTCAATTCAAATATGATAAGGAATTTAATGATCTTAAATGTTCAATTCAAATATGATAAGGAGTTTAATGATCCTAAATGTTCAATTCAAATATGATAAGGAATTTAATGATCCTAAATACTCAATTCAAATATAAGTAAGATTTGAAAATTTTAATCCTACTATGATTTGAACTAAATTTATTTTTATAAATAAAGATTAAAATTCTCATAATTTTCATAGGAAAAGAAACTTCAAGTAACATAATTTGCATTCAATGTTATTATTCACCCACCAAAGTTTGATTTCTTCACATGTAACTTCAAGAAAATTCTATATGATTCTTCATCCAAATTGCTTTACACATACGAGTTTAATTTTTCATGCATACCTTTAATGGAATTAGTCAGAATTTTCAAACAAATCAATGTGCTAATGTTGATAGCCTTATATTCCTTCTATTCTATGCATGCCTTTTTTTTTCTGCATTTTGAAATGTTCATATATCTAAAATTGTCCATCACAAATGTTTGTGCATACTCCTTGTTACACATGTACTAATCTTTACATGATGGTCTTTTTCATTTTTTTTATCAAATATTACACATGAATTTTGCTCTACAGCCCATGGCTTTTACATTCATTTGGACTTTCATGTCTGCAAGTGGATATATCAATTTGACAATGCTCCTATTTAAATATCATTTTTTTCCTGCACATTAAATCACATTGTTGTTTCCATGTAAGTAAGGAAAAAATACAAATATGTTTTTATACTTTACCCTTTTATATCTCTTGTCTCCCACTTTGTTTTGTTCTTCTCTAATTGTGTCCATTATTTTATACCATTGCTTTAGCATAAGATATGAGCATGGTATACATTTGCTTCATGATTTTTCCTTTTAATTTCTTTTTGATTGAAACCTATGAATTCCTCCAACATTCTTCCTTCTTATCTTTTCAAATAATGTTAAAACTTATTACTGAAAAATGATTAATCTCAATCAAATTTCACTCTTGAGACCATAAATCATGATCCTTGATTTTTTTGTTGCATCAACTTTCTATTGCAAACCTCATCATTTTACCAATTTTCTTATGATGACATGTTTTTTATTGCAATTTCTTTCTTTGTTGCACACATAAATAATAATGTGATCCATAATTTTACCCTATAGTCATGATTTGCTTCCTTGAAATTTTAATTTTTTTCCATTTTATGCAACATGTTTTGATTCCATCTCGAATAATTCATGTTTTTTTCTTTATATTTCTTTTATAATTATCTTGATGCTTGAATCATCATGCTTCATTGAAGTCAAGGAATACTATTCAATTATTTGCATATAATCAACTAGTAAGGCAATTCAACTATAAATTTAGTCAATTATCTTGGACTGATTTGATTATTACTTTTAGTCAAGATTCAAGAAAAGCATTGGCAACTTGAAGATTCAACATAAAAAAAGATGATCAACTTTGCAATCATTTTAATTATTATAAATAATCAACCGACAAGGTGACTTAACTATAAATTTAATCCATTCTCTTGGGTTGACTTGATTCTTATGTTTAATCAAAATTCAAGATTCAAGTAATTTGAAGATTCAACATACAAGGTTCTTTATTTTGGCCACTCATTAGTTGTAACCATTTAACTTAAAAAGAACTTGATAGTTAACCAGTTGTTGACCCTGACTTTTCACTCTTGTGTAATCTCGGGTTTTTATCAATTTGGCTCGGTATTAGTCCCCGAGGTCGACCCAGATTTACGAACATGCTGTTGGACTTTCTCTATGTGTTCTAGGCATGCAGAACACTTTACATTTTGCCTGAATGAGGCAGAATGCATAAACAGAGCACACTGCCAGAAAAAGCCACTTGGTGGGGCCTACATGCAGGGCCCACATTGTGGGGCCAACATGAATAGGGCACATGACCACATCTTACAATGTCAAATGATGCTTATTTGATATGCAGAACACTTTATATTTTGCCCGTACAAGGTGAAATGCACAAACAAAATGAATTTAATGCATAACATTATGCATGCACTATGCAAGAAAAAAGACGTTTGGTAGGGCCCACCTTCTGAACCAAATCCAGAATACTTTTCATTGCAAAACGTCTTAATATATCAAATGATGCTTATTTGATATATGACGAGCATCTCGTTTTGCTCATGCAAGGCGGCGTACATAGGGGCAAAATGCTATATGCGTAGCGCATAGCGCTAAAACGACATTTGGTTGGGAGCCCTCTTGAGACCAAATCGAATATGCACCATATTACATAATATTTTAGCACATAAAATGATGCTTATTGGGCATGGGGCATGCATCTCAATGTGGCCATAGTAGGCCCTACACTACGGGTCAAAATGCAATGTGCGCAGCACATCACCCTATATGTGCCACACATAGGCTATGTGTGGCGCACATAGCCTAAAAATTTTCAAATTCTGGACTAAAAATTACATTTTTGCCAAACCCTAATTTTTCCTATAAATATGAGGCTTGGGGTTTTGAAAAGTCAATTTGAAATTTGCCAAAAACAGGCCAAACTCTGCCAAAATCACTTTCTAAAATTAATTAAGCACTTAATTAATTAATCTATTAGGATTTTAGAGACCAACTAGCACTAGTTAGGTCCCCAATCACGTTTGGAAGCAAGATTATTGAAGAAAACCTAATGCCATAAGAGGCTAATTCAAACTCAAAATAAGGTACTGTCTTTATTAAAGTTGCGTATTTTGATCTATAGATCATTTTTATACTGATAAATTTGATTTTCTTGTAGATTGGCTTCTGATGTGCATCACACATCATGGTATGTGCGCCACACACAGCCTATGTATGGCGCACATAGCACTATGTGAGCACGTTCCCTGGAAAATTTTCCAAAAAATTACATTTTTGCTCGTTTTCAAAACTGGTTTGATTTTTCCAGTAACATTTAGTGCTTCATAGTATTTATTGGATCTATCATAAATTAATTACATTTAATTAATTTTGGCCTCAAAATTGATTTTCTATGATTAAATGCTAATTTAATTCGTTAAAAATGTGATTTTTGAAAGGATTTGGGTTCAAATTGGTTGAGTGGCTATCTCCAATTGTTCCAAGTGATGTTGGCACTTCTATTTGATTTTCCATGATCAAACAAAAATAATTTTGCTTAAAATAATTTTGATTGTTATTAATTTTCATGATCCAACTCGTATAAATTTGCATGATTTGTTGTCAAAAATTACTGGATTTTGACTCTCGGTTCATGCTTTCACATGGCATTGGACTAGTCAAATAAATCCTGAATTAATTTACTACTAATGAATTTATTTGTTTATTTTACATATTAATCATTCGTGCATTTTTGGCTCATGCTACCTGAGAGGAAAAATCACCCAAGGAGGAGAGGACGTTACTTAACATCCCAAAAGTGTTGTATGCATGAAGATTTGTGTAATATAATAGAATTATTCATTATTTTGTAATAATTCCCCTAAAAATCCTGTGTATACCCTTACTTGATTCTCTTTCACCGACCTTTATTATTTTTGTTCGTGGATGATTTATATTTGCCTAAATATACATGTCATTCATGTCACATGCCATATCACACACTTCTATGCCATGTCATAACATAATTATCTCGAATGCCAATACAACTCAAATATGCCAATATATGCCAATACGCAATTCAATACGTGCAACTTGCCATGCTATTTGCCAATATGCCATGCCACGCCATTATGCCATACCATGTCACATGTCATTATACCATGTCACGTCGTATGCCATACCACATATGCATCACTATATCATGTCATGCATATGCCATGCCATTACACACATATATTGCTATGTCATATCATGCATATGGTATGTCATCCACTCCACATGTCATGCATATGCCATGTCATTCATCTCACATGCCATGCATATGCCATGTTATTATGATATTATTATTATGTCATGTCATGCATATGATATGTCATCATATTATGTCATCATGTCATATGTCATGCATATGCCATGTCATCCAAATGTCATATAGTATTATATGCCATTCTACATACAACCTTGCAATGCTAAATCGCATGCCGCGCTATGTGCTTACATATACGCTTGTATGCTTGCCTGTTTAAGATAATTAATTCTAACTATAATGGTAAAATCAATTTTGGAAACTCATAGAAATAGATCTCTACCACCCAAACCCAATCTCTGAAGGGTTTAACTAGCACTCATGCTATAGGTCGGTTGGACCAATCCAGAACCATCCAGTGGTGACTCCCTTGTGACTCTTTCAAGTCTGTATCATTCCTTGAGGCAGCCCTTCTGGAAGTCCACACTTTTGCTCCAAGTGTGGTCCCTGGTCCGTGAGCATCACAAGCCTCGCTCTCGGCTCTGGTGAAAACTGACGCTCATAGTGGTGACTCCATTGAGGACATCACAACAAAAGAGTGGTGATATCTAAGAGTTTCCATATCAATTTTCCCATCATATTTGGATTAATTGTATGCATCACAACACCAGTTCGTGTCCGCACACACCACCTTGGTCCTATGTCAAATTGGTGATTGTGGGTGAGTGAGTACCTTGGACTCCATTCGACTCCTTAGGAAGGCAAATCTACCTTCACCACTCCCTGCACTGTACTAATAACCGTCGATGATTCCTGATGGATAGACATGAGGTATAGTCCTATATCAATGATTATATTTGGTTAGATAGGTTGTGGATAATGTGGCGGGAGACCTTAGCCTATTCTCAAAACTGGACTAAATCCCATGTAACAAGCCTAGCAACATTCCAAACTAGGACCCTTATTGCATGCTATGTGGATCTTTGCCTTATCATGTTAGTGGATTTACATAGACCTGACATATTTTCCTCCCTCATATTGCTATGCTAAGAGTTAGAATCCTTTCATGATTCCGTATGGTTGCACAACCTCATGCTTATTCCACGGGTATACTCTTATCATAACAATATGATCATGCCTGTATTGCTCTGCTAAGAGTCAGAATCCTTTCATGATTCCGTATGGTTACATAACCTCACGCCTATTCCACGGGCATACTCTTATCATAACAATATGCTCATGCCCGTATTGCTTTGCTAAGAGTCGAAGTCCTTTCATGATTCCGTATGGTTGCATAACCTCACGCCTATTCCATGGGTGTACTCTTATCATAACAATGTCATGCTCGTATTACTCTACTAAGAGTCAGAATCCTTTCATGATTCCATTGGCTGCATAACCTCATGTCAATTCCACCAACATTGTCTTATCATAGCAATATGATTAGGTTGAAATGCTGTCAGATTTTCATCGTAATCCCTCATATGATCGGGTAACGATTAACCCTTTTGCTTGTCTTATTGAGAGAATCATGCTTCGAGTTCCTAATGTAACTCTAGGCTAGTATCCCACCTAGAAAAAGGAGAACTTGGATTGACCAATTATTGTAGAGGTATAAGGGTGGCAAGGAGCGCTGATGTATGCTATGTGTTCACTAACCATTTTCATGTTTTCTGTCCAAACACGCATACATGCATACTTATGCAATCTTCTAATAGATGTCCTTTCACAGCCATAACGCTGGATGTTTCCTAGCATAGGACACACATACATTCTACATTATGCATCACATACATCCTATGCATACACATGCTAACTTGCTTTGTTACGCAGCCATAACATTACATGTTTCCTAGCATAGGTCATGCACACATCCTATGTGTCGCATCACATGTACCACATACAATACCATATGTATACTCATGCATCCATGCTAACTCTTTTTTATCATATACAGATCATGTCAGATTCTCAGCATGCCAGGAATGTCGCATCATCCTCTGACACTGTTGCCTTGATGCTAGATGAGGCCACATTTACTGTAGTTCAAAAACTTATTGACCAGTCAGTGGCCAAGCTCCTGAATGATGACTTCAAGACTCTCCTCCAACAACAGATCCGGGATGCTCTCAGTCCTGTAGAATTCATCACCCCAATAGCTCCAATGAAGGAAAAGGGGAAGGGTGTCAATCTGTATGACATGGAGACTGATGATGATGTCTCACTCCATATGCATAATGTTCAGAAATCTGAGACCACTATCTTGGAGCAGAAGATTGAACAGCTACAAACTCATCAAACCTCGGTGGACACAAAAGCTTACTGCCATTATCACCAGCATCATGGCCATAATACTGATGACTATCGCTCCCTCAGACTGGTCATTCAGAATCTCATTGACTCTAGTGAGATTAAAGACCCTGAAAAATCCAAATCATCAACCAAAACAAACCCATTGCCTAACTACCATAAAGCTAACTGCACCTACATGCTCTAATAAGGGTTACCAGAATCCCTGGTTCTTAACTCCTTTTCTCCATTTGGCAGTAAGGAGATTGCTCAACTACCTGCTATTACTTTTTGCTCTAATGGTGGATTTGACATTTGTGCCATTGACATATGGTATGATAACTCAGATGACGAGTCAGCAGCTACTCGGGATTCCACTAAGTCTGAATCATCACACTATCAGGCTTTGAAGAAGGGCAAGTTGGTTGAGACTCCCAAGGCAGGTAAGCCAGTACCAAAATTGCCCAAGCAGCAGAAAAGGTTAGGTGCTAATAAGATATCCTCTCGAGTCTACAATATGACTCGTAGTGGTAAGGTATCCACTCCTCCTGACCTTGGGAAGAAGCTAAAAGCTCTTAAAAAGCCGACCAAGGCTAGACCCACTAGGGATGAAGCTAGTCTAAGCAATATTTTAGCTCCACAACCAGCTAATCAGGTTGCTCAGCCTGATAATGTTGTTGTCACGCAGCTAAAGAAGATTCAAGCTAACATCAGCATCTGGGTGAAGCAGGGATTTTGGGTTGTGATAAAAATAATAATTGCTACAGAAATAAATCCCTTAGTCTCTATGGACTTAGTATAGAGTGAGAAGGGTATCGAACTCAGGGAAATGGGGCATAAAATTCATTTCTTCCTATGAAAC
>CANYBF010747990.1:0-15678 GCA_948192965.1 Dalechampia spathulata
AATACCCCTTTTTCAAACTTAACGCGCATTTCTAATTATCGTACTCACTATTCCATACCATAATCACATTATTATCATAGAAATTTCATCATAACATTAATTTATAAATGCACATAAGTTCACGTAATGCAGGATGTGACATCAACTATAACTTAAAGAAAGTTACAATCTAAGGTTCCACTTCCAGAAGATTCAAAGAAGTACTCTTAATCTTCAACTTCTTAGACCTTGATTACTTATGTCAGCTTTTCTTCATCATCAAGATTGTTGACTTGCTCCCTTATAACACTGATTGAATTGTGTTATCAGCCATCATCAAACTTGTTATCGATATGATGTGGATATTAAGAAGCAAACAAGGAATGTTGAACTTTGCTCTCTCCATTGTAGCACCTCTAAACTTGCATAAGACTCCTATCCCCTTTATTGATCATGAATGCTTGTCCATAGCTCCAAGAGTTATTGTAGCTCATGCCTTTGATATCTACTCTATCTTCATTATTACTTGCACTTTGATATCCTCTGGCCTAACATATGGCTTATGACATTCTTCCCCTTTGGTACACTAAACATGCATGCTCTAAGATAATGCAAAATGCCCAAACATGCATTTGTCTCTATGATGGCCTCTTTACTTATTAGCAACAACATCCACCTTACCTATAACCAATGAAACTCTTAATCTCCTTGCATTAATACACTTCTCTTTTCTGCAAAGTTAACAATAACAACACATTATATCGAAAGTTAAAACATATATTTTCTATCTCCTCGTGAGGATGTGTATCTATTCATCTGTAAAACCTGAGGACTGACTCCAAAATTCCCTTACTCGAGGTGGAAAAGTAATGAGATGAGAACTCCTTTTAGATATAAGCAGTTCCACCTTATAGTTCCACCCAAACCAGTGATTACATTTGTATTCATATACAACAATTGCTCTGACATTCGACATAAAAATCATTAATGATATATTTTTACCTTCTTGTTATTTTTGGAACATTTGGCAAAGGCAATCCCGAATTGGCTCCACATTGATCCGTATTGCACCATTGATACCTTACTTCACTCAACCATTCCACTCCACACTAGCAGAGAATGTTGGTACCTACAATTACCTCTTTATGAGTGACCTCAAGTTCTATTAGTTAACCCAAAAAGAGGAAAAATTTCATAAATAAATTACTCTACCATCGTAGAGCAATTTCACATGTTCCATAATAAATTACTCTACCACCATAAAGCAATTTTATATGTTTAACAATAAATTACTCTACCATCATAAAGTAATTCCACATATTTCATAAAAGCTCATTTAAGCTACCACAACTTGAGCAATTCCTCATCTGATAAATACATTACCAACACATTCACTTGGACTATCGCAGCCTTGAGTATTTTCATTCACTCTACTAGCGCCTCAATGCATACTAGCTCATATGTGTTTCCTTAACACAATTTGAAATCTGTCAATTCATATTTGAAACATCTCAATACAAGCATAAGGATCAACCTATCAGAGCTACTTTCCATTGTATAGTTCCATATTGATACAATTTTAAAATAACTCAAATAGTTTGGAATTGGACAATCCTATACTTGCCTAACCCTAAAAATACCTAAACTATTCTCAACCATATAACATCATACTCGTGCAATCTTAATCCATTTAGACTGTATTAGTCTATGCTTTGATACTAAGTATCATGGGTATAGAACTCCGTGCTCAACTGGGACCAATACAACGCTCGTGTAAGATGCTTCCTACATAAGCCAACCTTTAAACCCCTATAAGAAACTTGTTCCTAAGCATAACAAGCTTCACTTATAAGCATAAGGAACTCTTATGATAGCATAATACCATGAAAGAGAAAAGGCACAAAGCAATAAGAACAAGGCATAATAAACTGAATAAATTCAGTTACTTATCTTATTGATGGATATGTTTAATACAGTGATTCGATTGTCCTGCTTCATGTGTAGGTAGGGGGAATATCCTATACTAAAGAAAAGCTTAGCCATGCTTGCATCATGCCTAACGCCCGAATAAAACCTAAGGCTGACTAATCACTCCCTTCTAAAAAGCACTAAGAACATAGTTAGGTGTGATAGTAGGAGACATCAAAGTATTTCATTCATCATACCCCAAAATTACATAAACTAAATATAAATCAAAAATCTTTATTCAACCCTTGAGTAGGGAAAACCTCTACCCCTGATAATGCTAAGGTTTGATGCTTTCATTGGTAACAAAAGATAATGGGATGGTAACATTGTGATAATTGGCTAAGGTAAAGATGTCAAGAGTAGTGAAAAAGTGTAAGTGGCTAGCAGAGTGTGGTGTATTGATTAGGTGGCAAGACAGTGGACAAAAATCAAGGCTCAAGGTTTTGCAACAAGGAAGGGCAAAGAATCGATCTTTCTGACGGAGCTTCACAATACGTAAAACTTCCATATTTATTACTGCATGTGAGAGGCGAGTCTTCACGATGAGGTGGCAACAGTAAAGGAGTTAGGTTGGCAAGAGTTTGAAATCAAGTGAGATGTTGGTTTTCTATTTTCTACGAGAAGAAGAAAGGTGGAACATAACTTCAGTTGTAAGAGGAAGAAGGAACGTTAAAAGTAGGGATATCAATAGAAATGAGAACTTGAAACGCTGAAGAATTGGGATTTTGGTTTTAAGGAAAAGAAAAGGTAAGGGTTGAGGAACTAGGCCTTGAGACATTTGAAGCAAAAGCTTGCCTGTTTCTTCTCCAAGCTTCTTCTTCTAAAACTTTGATTTAGGGGTATTCAACTTCGCAAAACCACTTATCTAAGACATAGAATTGCACTTTAGGCTTGTAATTTACCATTCTTTACATAGAAAATTAAGATTTGAGTTTAAGAATTAAACATAAGAAGTAGGGCTCATACATAATGGCTCTTACGAATCAAGTCATTTTATATATGAGGGGTATTGTTGGCCCAAAGATTAATTTAATTAATTTAGATAAATTAGATATTTAAGAACCATAATTAACATAATTAAGCTAATTAATACATGATCACTAGCTAATTAATTAATTAATTATGATCAACTCAGCTGAAGGTTGTTTAGTTAATTTTTAAAGATTAATTTAACAATTTATTAAATAGTTGATAAAAACAGTTTTTCAAGACATAGGCTTGTGGCAGTTATGGAAGTATACGTAACAGTTTTATTAGGCAATTCAAATAAAATGTGAAGGAAACAAAGTGGTTAGGGGATCACAATCAACAACATAACAACAGATTCTCTGAAGCATTTTACAATCAGTAAAAGTACTTTTCCATAGGATTCTTTAGGGATTTATGTTCAATCCGTCTAGTTTTCATGTACAAATGTTTCATCAATGCAAATTTTCTCATTCTTAGTTATCAACAACAACAATTTTCCAAATTACTTTCATGTATTTTACATTGACATAACTTTTTTCTTTCTTAGCTTATTCTCATTATTCCTTAAGCTTTACTATATCTAAGTGAATTGTTAAAGGAGCTTGGGAATTCACAATTGTTAGGTGCCTCTATTGAGGACTCGATCCTCTGACACGCTGCAACCCATCTCACCAAAATTCAAGCCAAACAAGTATAGGTAGTTTGTTTGTCTATAGTTGATGTATATAGTATCATTGCAAATGTGGTTTCATTAAGAGATACATTTGGAATACATGAAAGATACATTTGGCACATAAAAGGGATATATCTCTCTATGAGCAAAACTTTCATTTTTATCATCATTTTATCAATTACAATACCTATTATTTATTTGCCCATAGCTTATATATATTTTATCGTTACAGATATAGTTGTTGAGGGATACATTTAACATATATAAGAGATATATCTCTCTGTGAACAAAACTTTCATTTTTATCCTAGCTCATGTATATTTTATTATTACATAAGTGGTTTCATTAAGAGATACATCTGACATACATAATAAATACATTTAATATATAAAAGGGATGCATCTCTCTATAAACAAAATATTCATTTTTATCTTCATCTTGTTAGTTACAATACATGTTATTCATTTTTTATTCTCAATTGTAGTTTTTTTCTTTTTCTTGATTTTAGTTTTAATTCTTAATTTAATTCTTTTTTTTTTCCACATCTACATTCCTCATCTTCTTCTTATTCTTAGTTTTAATTCTTATTCTTCTTTTTCTTCTTTTTTCTTATTTTTCTAGATGATTACTTTCTTTCAATTTTTTTTCATTTTTCAATTTGAAGCTTGCATGAATTTTTGAATTTAAACATAATTATATTCTCTTTGAGAATATCATAAGATTTTACATGTTATTTTCTTATTTTACGATGATATATAAATTTTTATCATTATTGATTTTATCAATAATTTTGAAAGAAAATGAAAAAAAGGTTTACCATACTGGAATTTTGAAAATGTTCATTTTAAAGAGAAAAACTCATAAATTTTGATAATTTTATATTTATATTAATATTGAATAGTTAAAATAAATTTACAGCAAAAAGACTTCTAAAATCACAATATGATATGACGTGGCAAAGAAATTCTATATGAATTTTGTTATATTAATCATGATAATATATTTGTTTTATGTTCTTTATTATTATTATCATTATTATTTATTATTATCCACATTACTAAATAAACTCAATCTTATTTTCATTTTTAAGAGAACAAATCTATCAATTCTTTGATTGCAATTAATAAGAGGAAACTTTAATCAAATATCAAACAACAAATGAACAAAAAAAAAATCAAGCATATTACATCTAATAATTTACTATAACCATAACTATTATTCTATATAATAAAATACGAAAATACGGTCCAAGTATAATATTTAGGTCTTTATCCATTTAGTTGAACATAACATAGTTTGGAAGTTTTATGTTTATTAGTAAACCCTACCTTCTTATCCAAGCTTGGGGTTAAGTACTAGACACCTAAACAGTTTGTAAATTTTAAACCTTAATGAAATTCAAAACATTACTTATAAGAGGAAATCAGATATACATTACATTACATCCAAATAATAAGCTCATCAATGCCATGAAGGCAAAAAATGTATGAACAAAAAGGGCACGGAAAAGCCCTTCATTTACCGTTACTCGAATAAGGAATACATGTATTTGTCAGTCACCGGAGAAGCTTTGCAATCGACCTTTGACAAATAAATACAACCAATCCAGATTTCTTCTACCTGGATCAGCTCAATTTTCATTGGATTATAAAATTACGAATTAAGCAGATAGAGAGCAAACCAGGGTCGCATACATACATACAGTTTGTCTCTCGTGGAGCATGCAGAAAAAACTCCCGTTTTTACAGCAGAATTCAGAATATCTGGAAGAACAAGGTAGTTGATCCGTCACTGAATGATCTGAGATCGGCAGGCTTCACCAAAGCTCTGCACAACGGACATGTCCTTTCCCTCTCAAACCTGGAGTCAATTGTAAGTCAGCAATCTGATTCTAGTGAAGCAACACAACGATTTCGATTGTGTGCAAAAAAACACACACAAATGCAGTTGTTGTTGAGCATACAACTGACCATTCTGATACGCAATCTTCGCAAAATATGTGATTACATCGAAGTAGAATGGGAGTATGCATCTTCTCCTGGCATATAGCACATAGATCTCCAGTTGCATTGACCTGCAAATCGTAATCGGAAACCTTACATGCATCCCATAAAGTCGATCACTGGAAGCATCAAACGACACTAAGAAAGAAAATGTAAATTTTTCATAGAGTATTGAACGTTTCCAAGAGACCAAAGATTTACTACACCAATCATCAGGTAAACTTGTGCATTGCATCTAACAGCATCGTCCAAAGAAATGAGAAATATCTTAAGTATGGAATTCAATGAAATAATCTTCAGAGTCCAAACAAAGAGTTCGAGCACAACTTAGTTCCCAAACACAATTAAGATCTATTCTATGATCTAATAATTAGAATGAGTTCAAGGCCTTGACTAGTAGCATAGCTGGTGTGCATGACTGATTGACAATAAGCTAAGAACATGAAAATCAAATGAGATTATCAGAGTTCTGAGTAAGTTCCTCAAGATAGAAGTTTCAGCAAGACTTGAACTTTAATCAACTATCAGATTAGAACTAAAAAGACACCTTTACCTGAAAGCTAGCATTGGATGATAAAACTCAAGTGAAACGGCATGTGAAACTACTAAAATAATAATTCATCAGAAAGGTATTATTATGGTCCATCATCATGTTAAGATAGACCATGTAATTGCAAGAATGTATCAGGAAATGCAAATGAACTATCTTCCCATCCACAAAAAGCATAGTCCTGCAACATATCCCCTTTGCCAACAAAGCATAACCAGTTATATCGATTTCCTTGATCTTCCATGATTCTTTTGATATAACATGATGAGTAGAGAATATAATCAAAATAGTATGCATAAAAGCGCTATAATTGACATCGGAATATCATTTCAAGTCACATACATCACCAAAGGATGAAATGAAAAATGATATCAAGGCTACCTGTTCAGTTGTTGCATGAGCCCCATAATGTACTTCTTTGCGTGATAATGCCTTAAAGGCAGAAAAGAAGGACTGCACCTGCAAATTACAGACCAACGTAAGTAGGACCATACGCAATGAAGAAAGCAAGATGCGCACAAAACGTAATAGCCATATGCCAAGCCAAAGGCACCACTAAAGAGTTTCAACATAAGAAATTCTAACAAACTTATTCAAATAAAAAAAGGAAATGAGCAATTTCCAAAACTACGACCATCCATACCTTCTCAACCACAGATGTGAGCTTGAAAGTCAAGTACAGCCCTGTCATTAATGATGAGAAGAGGCTCCCATATTCTTTGTTCAAAAAAAATCGATACCAGACTGGTGTGGGCAATAAAGCACGATATAACAGCATAAGATATTCAACCAAGGTTAGCATCTGACCCTGGAAATTAAGACAGCTATGATCAGACAAAGAACTATTTCAACCAGCAGCAATAGAAGGAGAGGAAATCTCCACAACAAAGGCAAGCAAACAGAAGTTAATGCCCTCTTATTTTTTGACTTCATTTCATTCCACAAAAGAAGAGGGGGCAGGGCCAGCAAATAAACAACGGCCTTCTTCACCCTTCTAAACCATTTTAGAAACACAAAGTACAAAAATAAAAATAAAAAATAATAATAATAATAATAAACAGATACTAGCTAGATTTTATCTCACCTGCCTACGGTAGTTCCGGCCTCTACTATTCTTGTAATACATTAACAGGATACATTTGATGATCATTGCTGCCTGTCGGACCAAAGCATCTGGAGGGAACCCAAACAAGGAAACCATATAAAGATGCAAAGAAAAGGGGGGAAACTGAAGTAGCTAAAGGTCCAAAATATACTACAAATGAAATCCATGAAACATAACACAGTTCATCTCCAATGCAAATTTTCTTATTTTGCTGAAAACTAAAAGATAAAAAAGGTCCATATTTATGTGCACCCATTTGGAAGAACAATTGTGTGCTTCATGTGCAACACCTAACAAAAATTATTATCATTTCATAAAGTAACGTTGACACAAATTTTGAAAACAAAAACCTCAATATAACAAAATATAGTGCAAGCCTAATTATAGCAAGAACAATATTTTTGAATAATAACAGACCATTCACCATGATGATGAAAATAGCATGCCAAAAAGGTGGTATAGATTTTGGAGGAAGCATGACTAAAGGGTACAAGAGATCATCATTCTGATACCACCAATAAACACCAACGACATGAAGCGTGAAAGCAAGAGAGATGCCAACCAAGACAGCGATTTTCCTCTCTCCCTGCAGCCACATAAATGCTCAAAAAGTCAAATTCTATTCTAGTCAATCACTATGTAAAGCAACAGTATCTTAATCCCTATCTAAAAAGTCACATGACACTTCTCAGAATCAATATTTAATCCTAATCATGTACCTTCAGAGCTGTTTGCTTCCGCAAGATATCATTTGACTTGAACATGACAACTGCAATCCAAATTGTAACAAAGAAACCTGCAATTCCTTATAGAATGGCAAAAATCACCACTTAAAGAACATAGAGGTTTATAAAAGAGAAGGAAACAAATGACGAGGAGAAGGAAACCAGGTGGTTCAAAGCTGCACAACCTATAATAGTATATCAAATAAGACAGCTCATAAGCATTTACTTTAGCATTAAAAACAAAAACACAAACAAAAATTGCAGGCAGAACCATCAATTCCTGAATGGATATTTATAGGAGTGTGCTAGTTGGAAAACAATAAATCAACATTGAAATAGATGGTGAACAGTAAACATAAATATTATACAACAAATATTAAACTGCCTTCTTGTACAAAAATATAGAAACAAAATCTTAAAAGAGAAAAACAAAGTCTATACACCAGTTTAGAAACTTCCACAAAAAAGAGGAGCAGTCCAAACTAACTATTATTTTATCAGGACTGTTAATTGCTAAAAGGCCATATTGCCAGCTGGGTTAGAACTACAAATTTTTAATGAAAAATTATTTGGGGATCAAGTTCAAAAGTTAAAAGATTTTGGGCAAATGCTAATACTTCAAAGTTTCGTAACAAATTTATAGGAACTGTTTTGAACAATAAAAAGTTTGGGGAAAGGCGGGGGTGCATAGCCCCCTAAACTTCCATGTAGAAATTAACTTTTGCTCACCTTTAATCAAAGAAACTTCTGGGAGCTGATGAGAAGAGAGTGAATAAAAAGGACAACGTATTTCTAAATCTCTTTGAACCCGTAGCCTAAAACAGGGCAGAACACATGATATTGCTATCCTCAAAGCACTTAGACAACTAAAACAAAAGCAAAAGTTCTCAAACTCTTAATTAGAGGTGCAAACAAGTTGAGTCGAGCCAAGCTTTACCTTGTTCAAGCTTGGCTCATATATAATTGAGTCAAGTTCGAGTTGAGCTTTTCAAAATTTTTGATGTATCGGGAGCTTAAACAAGCCTGATAAATATAAAAAATAAAAGAATTGTTAATAAAAGTATTATATTTTATAAATATTTATGATTTTACATTAATAATTAAATTAAAAAATATTTTTATACATTTATACAATTATAAATTTATAGATTATATATCTAATATTAAATTTTTCTATATAAATTAATAAGTTAGCTCACAAGCGTATTATTGAGCTGGCTCACAAGCTTAAAGGAGTCAAATACTATCTAGCTTGAGCTCGGCTCATTTATTAAACAAGCTTGAATGAGATTATATCGAATCAAGCTCCAAGTAGCTTATAAGCAGCTGAGATCGTTTGCACCTACTCTTAATGTCTAGAAATGTTCATTTCCTCTTCTATTAGAAACTTCACACCAGGAAGTCATTACAGAAAACCTTGAGCATTTAGGCTTAATTTCACCCAGCAATGCAAGGTAACAGGTAGGGAGTTGTTTAGAATAAATAGATTGAAAATATCAAGACTACAAATTCTCTGAACTCGCCCTTATTTCACTGTCTCTTAACCTATGAGGTATCCCTAATATCATGCTTCACTCATGATATATGGCCATTCTGCAAATTTTTGTTTTGCACAAGACTGAGGTCCTGCCCCTCTCCTTTCATGCCACCTCCTTAAAATTTGTAAGATATTAGTTATGATGTCAAACCAGCCATCTGCTGATGCCATAATCAGCATTAGGAAGCAATAAAGCGCCAATTCAACACACAAACAACTTGATGAGGAGGAAATGTTAAAAATTATAGAAGCTTTAATAGGATAATAGAATTTAACACAAATATCCAAGTGTAGTTTTACCGAAAAGAGGGAGGGGACTGACAAGAACAAAAAATAGTGCTTTTACCTAGTGCATGCAGAATTTCTTCAAGGATTAAATAGCTAATGTTAGCAGCGCCTATAGATACTTGTTTATAATAATTAAGAAATTTATTTACTGATTGAGCATGCAGCATGAAACAGAACGACAGCAAAGAAACAAATTTTATAAACTTTGAACTTCTAAAATCAAGAAATAAATGGAAGTACCTTGCAGATGCTGCCGAATGAAAACAACCAAGAGAAGCAAAGAAAAAGGAAGAACTTGCTCGATCCATCTAGCAGCTTGTTGAATATTATATCTTTGATGAGAAGAATCTCTTCCATTACCCCCACTACCATCAGCAGCAGCTTCCCCATCCCCACTCTCGTTGGGACCCTGGTGATTAGCACCACCACTTTCACTTGTCATACCACCACCGAGATCCGTTCCACTCTCTTCCCGAAGAACATCTGACGCCAAATCAGCAAAATTCTGCTGCTGCTGCACAGATACAACCTCAGTTTGACCAACCACCAATCCAGCAGAGCCATTATCATCCCTAGCATGTTCATCATGGTCATGTTCCCCTGCACCAATTATCCTTATGGAAACCTCACCACCATTCGGAACTGCAGAAGCAGCAGCGACACCAGTTGTAGAACCATTGACAATCAGAGGTTCTGTATCTTGATGACGATGATCTGACCTATAGGTGCTGGTGGTAGTTCTTAAAATACCTGAATATTCTAATAAAGCAGAAATCGGTGCTTGAATTATACTGGAAGCAGATAACATTCCATACCGCCTCGAGTTATCATTACTACTACCACTAGAACTACTGCTTCTCGATGAAGAACCTCTATACGCGTCTCCGGACGCTTCCATTTGCGCAGATGATGAACTTCTAATCCTGACAATAGCCATCATAGGTAATTACTATCACATCATATATCATCACCTCATCATCAACAACAACCAAGCAATTAACAAAAATAAAATCCTACAACAATAAAAGTAAATAAGGACAGAAATACATGGATCAATAGTTAACTGTTACCTTCGATGGCGAAACTCCGTTGAAGGCTCGTTGAAATTTGAAAAAAGAAACGAAGTAGCCAACTCCTAACCCTAATTCGTTGAATAATAAACGAATTGAAAAGGTCAATCGTAATTTTGACTATGAGCAAATTTGATTAGCTTCTCATTCAAAACTAAATAATCGATTACACGTTACCGGAAAGCCAAATGCCTGCAATTAACTGGAGAATTGCGAACAAAAATATTACCAGAAATGAGATGTTTTAAGGATTGAAGGTTAGCTTCGATGTTTGTGAATTGTGTTCTCTCCTTGGAGCGCGAGAGAACCAGAGGAGAGAAGACGTTTACACAATTAATGCCAATTATGCGTGTATTTTCATTTTCCCTATTTACATGTTTTTAAAGAAATTAAATGTTTAAAATTCCATATTAATCTATTTTCTCATAAAAATAATAATTTAATTTAACCTTTAAATAAATTTTAAAATTAATATTAAAAAATTATATAGAGATCAAAATAAAAAATATGAAAAATTTATTTATCAAATTTATCATTATTTGTAGTTAATAAAATAAAATAAAATATTCTCCTCTATTGAAGGACATTTATTAGTATATAATGTTTTATTAAAATATTTTAAAAATTTAATTATTTTATTATTTATTAAACAATAACAGAATAATTTAATTTTATAAAGTTTTTACATTTTTTAAATGTTAAAAGTTTGCAAATGGTGTTCAGTGAAAATTTTTGAGCAGATGTTCGCCATTATTAGGCGTTTAAACATTTTTGAAAGCTTCACTTTTAAGCTTTTATTTTGTTTATTTTTTTATTTAAATTACTCTTATAATTTTTTTATTTTAAATAGTTTTTTGTTTTATTTTTTATTTAATTAAAACCCTTAACAACGTTTTAGAGTTAGTCACAAATATATTATTATAATATATAATTTTAAAAGTATTATTATTATTATTTTATATGATATAAAAAGGAAAATTACGGAAATATGAGATTTTCACAAAATATTTCTGATTATATTCTTCATAAAATATCCAAAATTTATCAATAAAATTTGATACAACTTATAAAATAAAATACAAATCTAATATATTTATAAATTACTTTTGCATCTATATTAATAATTATATATATTAGCAATACTATTAATTACAATTATATTTTATATAATATTAGTGTTTATCTAAAATAATTACATTTAAATGAAACATTAATTTTTATATCCAAAATTTTATTTTGACATAAATAGTAATTTTTATTTAAATTACCTATATATATATATATAATTTCAAATCAAATATTAAGTTTTATTATAATTAAATTAAATTATTATAATATCATTAATTATTTTTTTTGAAATAATTATCAATTTTACGTATACCTATATTACCATATAAAATATACATTGATAGTAAATTTAATTCAATATAAAATATATATTAATAAATTATATTAAATATTCATATTAATAATTTTATTCCATTTATTAATGAGTTACCTAATTTTATTAGACATTATATTCTATCGTCATGAATTTAAAATATAATGAAATAATTAATAATATTAATAATGATTATTAGTTATTAATAATAATCAATGTTACATAAATAAAATTGTGATGAACAATTGGTAAAATAAAAAATATTGATGTGTAATGCACGTATACATATACCAAACATAAATTTTAATATATCAAAATTTTTTATTTATAAATATAAATTATACTTTAGATTGATATTGAGGATATATCTATAATTTTGTTAATATTACATTAATAGGTGCCTCAAGGTACTTATTTATAATAATAAATAAGGTGATTATCATTTTTTAAAATATAAAGATATTTATTAGTTCTATTTTTCATTACTTTATGTATAAAGGTATTTAATAATTTCATTACTTAAATAAAATAATAATTACGCTATTTATTGTAAATAATAAGTGCTTTGATGCTCGTTAAGATATTTATTGGTGTTTATTTTTAGGTTATAAACTAGTGAAATCAATTTAAAAATTTAAAAATAATTTAGATTTATTTATTTCATATAATTTAAGAGTTTATAAGTTAAAAAAAATTGGACAAGAAAAGCTTATTATTTTAAGGTTTATGAACATAATATTTATAGACATGTTTAATAAACTATTTTATCATATTATTTTTATATAATTATAAAACTATTATTTATCCTTATTTTAAATATAAAAAAACTCATCTAATAATTGTTTATATTATTATTTAATTCAAATTTATTATGAAGATGTGTTTTCTTTTCTTTATTCTCTTAAATTTTATATGGGGTTCATTGATTTCTATATTCTTAATTATTTTATAATTTCTTTTTAAATATATTATATTATGTTGAATTCTTTGGTTTTTATTCAATGAATGTCTTGATTTATGAATTTTTAAAACGCACTACAAGTTCTACAAATAATTATTAAATAAAAGTGACATGATTATTATTTTAGGTATATATAATAGGAATTGCAATGACAATAATCAAATAAGAATGATGTGATTACTATTAAGTAAGAAAGATAAATTATTTTAATATACATTACAATTTTCATAATAAATATATTTTAATATAATATTAATGTCACGCCTGCACACACATAGCTTGGAAGTTGTACAATTGCATTGCATAATCTGTGGATTTTGATGAATAGTAAATTATTTTATTTTAAAATCGTTGATTGCACGAATATTTAAGTTGATTATTACTATGGCATAATTTTTTGGGACGATGAATTAATATGCTTGATGGACGATTGTTACATTAAAAGTAGAAATTATGATTAAAAGATTTAATTATGTTGATATGAAGTATTATTATTATTACTGTTAATTAATTATGAGATTTTGTTGGTTAGAAAGGGGAGTTGATAAATTACTTAATTATTTTAATTAATTGAATTATAATATTAATATTATAGTAATGGAATTTGGTAAAGATTATTATTTGGTAATGCATATATATAAATATATATATATATATATATAAATATAAATATATATATATATTTATAAGAGTGATTGTAATTATATATTGTGACAAGTTTTAATGGTATTTGATATTTATATTTGTATAGTTTTATATATTATAACATATTAATTAGGTTAGTAGACCTTTATATTATACAGTATTAAGTAAAGAAATCATAATTGAATGGTGTATATTCGAGTGGCATTTTAGTAATTAGATATATTGTAGTATTATCTATACGTGGTACTGAGATGGTGGAAGAGTAGTGTCTTAGTTAACTATATAAATTATGCTTAATTATGTATTAAATCTTATCATTTTATTATTATTATTACTAGTACTAATTAAGTAAGTTATATACGCAATTATTAAATTCATGTTTAACGGAATTAAAAAGAATATTTAATTTTTATAATTATTATTAATTTATGCTATTAACTTATATTTTCATAATTATAGATTATTTAATAAATTGAATAATACTATTAACATTATAGTATTTAAATTTGATGGTGAGTTTATATTAGACATTTATATAATATATATATATATTTATACATAACATGTTTTATTGCGTGATTGACATTTATGAAATAGGGTTATTATATATATATATTAATGGTATGTGTGTTAAGGGGGAGCATGTAGCAGAGTGTATTGGGTCTTAGTAATTAAATTTTGGTCTTTAGTGTTTATTATTATTTGGCTTTATTCTTTCTTCTTCGGTGGTTCTTGGAATGGTCCTGTTTGTTTTCTTTCTTCATCTTCTTCCCTTCGGCAGCTGGCCTTCTGCTCTCCATAATTCTTTTTCCCTTCATTTTTCTGTGATCAAAAATCACGTATGTCTTGCTTAGTTTAAAGGATCATCTTAAAGTTTAGGTGTATTGTTTGTTGAAGTGAAGAGCTGATCGGTATCGCCAAGACTGTTCGGGTTTCATGCTTCTTGCTGGCCCGTTGGAATAGTTCTTGCTGTTATGTGGATGGTGTTTTAACTTGGGTGTGTGTTTTCCAGATGTCTCTCCCTTTTCATTGGTTGAAAGAAGGAAACTGAAGCTTTTCTTGAAACTGTCTAGAGTGTTTCGGTTGGTGAAGCTATTCTTCTCCTTTGTATCTTCTGTCGGTCAAGATTATGAGGAGTGTTCCGCTTGGGGAAAACGTGCATGCTTTTTAGTCGATTATTCTTGTGATATTAAGTTGCTGATGGTAGCTTTCCTTGAAGATCTTGGGGTCAGTTCACCTGTATATTGAAAAGGTAGTGTTGTATGTTAATATTTAAGACTTATGTTGCGTGTGATCTTCATTGTCTATGGTTTTTGGGTACTCTTTATAGTTGCAGATTGCCTGAATGGTGGTGGTTGCGAGTGGAAACCGTGAGGAGGGCTACCAAGTTCATTGGAAATATGTCTCAGGGGGGTGGAAGTCTGCATGCCGATCATGTTTCTTGCATTGGATCGGTGTTGTTGTTTTGATTTACTTGTGTCACGAGTTCTCTTCTTTCTTGTCTTTGCTTCGTCCATAATTTCTTTTATTTAAGGTGGAGATTGCGTAGAAGTTAGGGGTTGCATGGGAAGTTATTCTTGTTCGTTTGGAAAAGAATTATGTGTATAGGTTGGTTAATTCTAGGCAAGAAATCAGGCTGTTTAGGAGTGGCGAGAGTTAGAGACAGTGGTTAATGGAGGGCACGGTTATGTTGTTAAGGTAGTTGGCATTTCTAGCTGAAAGATGTTTAGGCATTGATTCAGGCAAGGGTTCGGTTAGGAAGGGTGTGAGCGTGGGAAATGTAATTGGCTAAGTGAAGGACTGCTGTATTTATGCGAGATACCT